>JARHVA010006618.1:600000-757500 GCA_037957365.1 Torreya grandis | reverse complement strand
TTTAACTCCTTTACAAATACCTATAATTTTTTATAAAAATGGAGCTGTGAATTAAATTGGTTTTGTTCAACAAAAAATTCTTGAATTTTATTTGCCTTACTATCTCACCTCTCTTTTACTGTCTAAGTTTAACAATTATCTCCATATTTATACAACACATATTTATCATTTATTACTGATTTTAAAATGTATTTATTATTATAAATTGGTTATAATTTCCTTTTATATTTGATTAAATTTATTACATTTTGTTGATAGAACCACATAACCATTGTAAGAGTAAGTTATATCTGACATCAATCCTATGTTTGATTAGGCAATATCATGTATTCAATTAACCTAAACACAATTATTAAAACAACTAGTGGGAATATGTAATTATTCTCAGCACGTTTGGAAAAAAAAATTCCATACAACCACAAACATAGATGCGACTAGCCCACAACACTCACACATTCTCCATAAAAGCTAAATAATGTAGTTGATTCAAACTATTGTTGTTGTTGTTGTTGTTGTTGTTGTTGTTGTTGTTGTTGTTGTTGTTGTTGTTGTTGTTGTTGTTATTATTATTATTATTATTATTATTATTATTATTATTATTATTATTATTATTATTATTATTATTATTATTGTAAATTATAAGTAACCATGATTAATAGAGGTTTACATTCATAATTAATATAATAAAGAGAAGAGAGGAATATGTATTATATAATTTAACTTAAAAGTAATTATTAAATTTATCAATTTTGTTTTTTTTTTTAATTTCAAAACATAATTTCTATTATTTTATGTGAAGAACATAAATAATTGTGTAAATAATTATTTGATTATTATTAAAATATTTTTAAAAATAATAATTATATCTATCATTTATAGAGACTTAAAAATAGCACCTATAGATATACTAGATGTCAAATTTCAATTGCATAGGCTTCATGTGTGTTTGTTAGTTAGATGTTTAAATGAGGTTTTTATTTCCACATTTTTGTTTCTTTGTTTGTTTCTTTTGTGTCCATCCATCATTATCTCCCCTCCTCTATTTATTTATCTATGTTAGTGATATACAATGGAATAAGGATGCCAAGCGAATGGAAACCTTATTCCTCAATGGTGTTACACTTCCTTCATTCTCAAGGACATTTACAAACAAAAGACATAGAATGCAAATAAAAGGATTATATATGTCGATGTTTAGAATTATTATTATAGATATTATATACACAATCACACTATCCCTTACCCTAAAGACCATGAAGAATAAATCTTCAATTTAATGAGTAGGTTCTAATGAGGATACATCACTCAACAACTTTCTAGATATTCTCTTGCACTATCTTAGATCCTCTATGTTCCCTCTCTGTGCAATTTTGCTTTGGGGTAGAAATCTCTTTTTCAAAACATTAATTATCTTATTATGATTTGATTTGAATCATCACAAGTGAGTTTCCTAGTTTATTCAAAAATTGCCTAAAAATCTTGTTGGATTGATGCTAACATCCTATCACATCCTTTTATCCACTTTTGTTTCAAAATGTCATGGGTTCTTGATCTGGTATTTTACTTTGCATATTTTTCAAATGAAGGCCAAAGATTTGGTGGGTATAGACTAATAGTTACATAATTTTCAAATCATTTTTTACAAACCATGTAAAAAAGCTTTAGATTAAAATATATTGTGATTACATCCCATCCCACCCCTAATAGAAATTACTTATCATTAATGAATAGTTCAAACTATTAGTGATTGGGGATTACTAAAATTTTAGTTCTCGTAATTGATTTGATTTGTGGCTGCAGTATTTTTAATTACAAATATTTAATTACAACATATCTATCCATTGAAAATGTATGTTAATGTTGATTATTTATGCATTTTGATCAGATCTTATGATTTTATTAGATGCATTATTTTTGTGTTAGTTTATTTCTTCTACCCTTTTCTCATCTTAGGTGGATTCAAGATAGTCTTTATCGTTTCTCTCAAAAATGAGTCATGGGGGAGGGATTCATGAGGAAGAAGGTGTAAAATCATGATTATTGGGAGAAGGTAAAGAAATTTAAAACAAATACACACACATGCATACTATGTAGTCTGATTGATTATTTTATTGAATTTGTGTGATTTTAATATTTATTTACATTGTTAATTTTTGTATATTGTATGTCATGTATATTTCATTATTGATATGGTATTTTAAGTGTTTTTTTTTTTAAAAATTATTAGTGGCCCTTGAGTAACCTTTTTGTTTTAATATATGTTCATAATAATTTTCACGCATTTAGAGGCCTATATGAAATGAGTTAGTATTATTATAACCCCACTATTTTATTTACCATTTGGTAACCTACTATCTTGAGCTTGATTGATATATCACTATCAAGCTAAGCAATAAAGTTATATGACATTTTATCACTATCTATTTTCAAAGAATTATATAATGAATTCCAAAGGAACTATGAGGGAACCATTGGTTTGATTTAGAATTTATGACCTAATAATAAAACATTTAACCACTGTAGGTGGTAGACATTAAATTTATGCATGTTTTATTTATGCATTTGTGCATATCATTTTAATCTTATCTCATATTTCACCTCATCCTATATCTCATCACCCCTATAGTGTTAGTCACATCCTAGTCTAACCTCATCAACATATCACTAGTCATAACCCCATCCCTTACATACCTTAATCGACTCTTGGCATCTCTCCATCAGATCTTATCATAGTCTAACCTCATGCACTTTACTTAGACTTAACATCAATTCTTATTAGCATCATCTTTATCACTAAAAATTATTATGTGACTAAAGTAAATAAGTTATGTCATACCAAATTCACATTTTGTCTCTTTGGCATACAAGGACTCTATCTCTTAAGGATGCATAGAATCTCATCCAAATGCCTCATATGTTCTTCCCATGTTTTGATAAATATCAAAATATCACTAAATAATATAAAAAGTACCTTGTATATTGATTTTTTTAATACCTTGTTCATGCATGACTAAAAAATATCCATCAAGTGGCTTAATCATTTTGGCCTAAGGTAATAAACCCATGGTAATACCATTCATGTTTAAATCCTTCTAAATGGAGATTTGCATAATTAAATGCATCAATTTTAACCAAAGGATTAAATAGAAATAAGTGTCAAGTTTTTTCACCCAAGCTTTAACAATGATAATTTTAGTACCATCAAAGTATTTCTAGCCATAGGATTAAGCTAGAAATAAGTGTCAAATTTTGTGTGTTTTCTATTTAGGGTTTACATGTGATGTTTGCATTACACATAAATGAAAAAACACAATATATAAACTTTTTAACAATACCTAAATGAATATATCATTTATAAATCAATATTTTAAAATATCAATAATTTGTAAATAAGTTTTTGATCTCATAGAGAACTTGGATTAAAATATTAAAAAAATTATAGCATACTTAGATGTTTAAAAAAACTCAAAATGATAAAACAAGAATACCCATTTGTTATGGTTATAAAGGAATGATAATGGAATTCTAAAAAACAAAATTTATGACTGAAAACACTCCAAAATTGCTCCAAACATGAATATTTCAATGTTGTAATAGTTTATTTTTTCTTCCTCAAATGTTTTTTCACTAATACCAAATATTTGAACATTAAACCCTTACCTACAACAAAAAACTCTAAGCAATGAAGTTCCAACATAGACTCTAAATGAATCCATTAGCAATCAATGTTGGAGGGTCTTTCACCTCTATAGTTCCTATCCTCTTTGAAGTTTTTCATCCTCACAAAGCTCCTTATTTAAAACCCCAACACAAACCTATAAAATCTTCAAAATATATTTTCTTCCTACATAAATGATCTCTAACTTTCCTTTTTATATTTTCCCAAAAAGGGGATGATTTTTCCTTGAGGTAACATGTCTTAATTTTATATTAACAAAAAACCCTCATATCTCCCACTTTAGTGCTCCCACTGAAGTTATAAAATAACTTATGGTTATAAATTTATTTCCACCTTTTAGGCACCGTATAAAATCCCTTTAATAAATTAAATAAACACTTTTATAATTAAAATATTATGTTGAATAATTTATTTAAAATATCATTGAATACACTTGGAAAATCACTGATGAAACATTGAATGATGTCTCTTATTGATCTAAGGTGAAACCAATGTTTAGATCCAAAGTCATTGCCAAAAATGAAGACAATAAAATATAGTAAATTTTGACCATGCATCTACAACATGTCCAAAAATAGTCTCCACTAATATTCTCAAAATAGAAGCTCATACTAACCGAATAACCCTCAAAGGCACTAAATTAAGACAAACAACATTCCTCAAATCAAGGGATCCCTTCACTAAGTCACATTAGCCTATGGTAACCCCTAGTAATAGGATAATTGTACACCCAACTAACAAATTTTAGGGAAGGGACATTACAGTCCACCCTCCCCAAAATTTCATATCCTCAACTAATCTCAACTATGGATGATAAAAAAATTGTTGACTTTCCCATGGTAGATCCTCAATCGTCATGTCTTTCCACTTCACTAGATATTTACTGATAGTTGTATGGTGTAGAGTACTCTCCTTGGAATCAATGATGGCCTATAGAAAAAATATGAGTTTCCCTTCCTCAAAAGATGGAACCACATTATTTCCAAGCACCTTTATAAAATGAGTGACATGAAATATATTATGTACTCTAAAATATATCGATAACTCAAGCTCATAAGCCACCTCTCCTACCCAATTAGATAATCCACCTCTCCTACCCAATTATATATCCTGAAAGGACCATAATAACATGGATTAAACTTATCCACCCCACTCTTCTTGAGTGTGGAATATTTTTATGGATGTATCCTTAGGTAAACCATGTCACATACTTCAAAAGTTTGCTCTACTTGATGTTGATCAACAAATAACTTCTACTAGTTTTTAGCCTACTATAAATTATCCATCAAATATTTCATAATATCCTTGGTCTCCTAGAGTAATTCCCTTGCCTTGGGTACTCTTATATCACCAAATAACAAATCTATAAAATTTAGATCCGTGTACCCATATAGAGCCATGAACGGTGACATATTGATGGACATATGGTATGAAGAATTGTAACAATACTCACTGAGGTGTAACCACTCTAACCATTCCTTCTGTTATAGTAAAATGTAATTATTTAAGTTCAATTCCACCCATTTTTTCACTATCTTGGTTTATCCATTAGTCTGAGGATGATATAAGGTAATAGGAGTGAGTTTATCCCACATAACCTAAAGATTTCCTGCAAAATTAAACTTAGGAACTTCTTTTCCATGTCACTGACTATGTTGTTAAGCAAACCATGTAGTTTAAATATCTACCTGAAGATAATATCAACCATGTGTGTTTTCGTATATGTTGTTGAAATTGTAAATAAATGATCAAATCTCATTAACCGATCAACTGCAATATATATATATATATATATATATATATAGACACACACACACACACACACACACACACACACACACACACACACACACACACACACACACACACACACACACACACACACACACACACACACACACACCCACCTTAACACACATTTTGAATCTTAGTAATGAAGTCCATAACAATGCTTTCCCATTTCTAATTAGGAATAGGTAGTCAATGAAACAACCCAGATGGAAAGGTATGTTCATGTTTGTGTTTATTTCATGTGGGTCACTCCTGAATGTACTTAAGGAATTCATTCTTAAGTCCTTTTCATGTGAATCTCTCTCAAATCTACCTGTATGTCTTACAGAAACTTGAGTGACTAGTCAGAGGTGTATCATAAAATGTCCTCGATAATTTCACCTTAAGTTTTGAGTTAGGAACTAGGTAAACTCTCTCCTTTTAAATGATTAAATAATTTACTACCAAATACCTATCATCTTGAATAATGGCCTTAATAATGTCTGATTCCCAAGAGTCCTTTGCATACTTAGTTGAAATCATCTCCCTCCAATCAGCTATGATCTCCACTTGATCACATAAATGAGGTCTCATATAAAGTACATCAAAAAACACATTCGTGTTCCCCTTAACATACACTATGTCAAAGTTATATGCCTAAAATCTACTCACCCAATTCTATTTCCTATCATTGAGATCCCATTGATTTAGGAAGTGTTTGAGGTTGTTGTGGTCAGGTTTAGTAGTGAACTTACCTATAACAAGGTATGGTTTAAACATGGCCAAAGTATATAAGATGTCCATCATCTCCATGTCATACATATAATATCTCTTCTCAATACCTCTTAATTTTTCCCTCTCAATAGCAATGGGATACTTATTCTGTATCAAAATATCTCCCACCCTTCTCCCAATGCATCACACTTTAACTCAAATGGTTTACATAAGTCCAAAATAGATAGGAGTGTCCAAGTACATATTATCTATTTATATAGATCAAAACATCTATGAGCATCATCTAACCAAGCAAAGGCCCCCTTTTTTGTTAGATATATGATTGGGGTAGACACGTATGAGAAAACCTTAACAAATTTCCTATAAAACACATAAAGGGCAAAGAAGCCTTTGAGTTGTGTAAGATTCATTGGGTGAGGCCAATCCATAATAGATTTGACCTTCTCATGGTCCATACGAGTACCATGTGAACTAATAATATGCAAAAGGTAGAGAATATTTGTCATAAAAAACTCATGATTTATCATCTTCGGATATAGTGAATCTTACTCAAGGATTCTAAAAACCTACTCAAGGTGTCTCATGCACTCATCCAAAGTATTGATAACAATTAAAATATCATCAGATAATATAATGACAAACTTAATTAAGATGATATATGAACACCCTATTCATATAAAATAGAAACTGGATGGAGTATTGGTTAAGATGAAAGGCATAACCAAATACAGAAAATGTCCATAGTCACACCTAGATGTTGTCTTCTCAACATCTTACCCCTTGAATCAGATCTGATGATATCTTGATCTTAAGTCTATCTTTTATAAGTAGAAAACTCCATTTAAATCATCGATAAACTAATCTATTTTTTTGATGGGGTACCTATTCTTAATTGTCTTATTATTTAGTGCCTTATACTCAATGTAAATGCACATTATCCCATCCTTTTTCTTCACCAACACAATCGATGATGTAAGTGGACTCTTGTTAGGACTTATGTGTTCCAATCAATTAAATCCTCAATATATTTCTCTATCTCATCCTTATTGATCTTTGAATGTTTATATGGAGTACTAATCACATGCTTGATTCCCTCCTCAAGCTCAATGACATTCCTTATGCCTATCTTATAAGGCCTCCCAGGAGGTATACTACTAAAATTTTTAATATGCTTTGATAGTAAATCCTAAATGTCAAGATGGTAACCATGTTTATGCTACTCCAAAATCATGGGAATAATTATATAATTTGCTTCCAATTATACTTAATCATGCCTAATGATCCTCTCCATCCTCCTAAAATATGTCTCTTAAACCACCATCTAACATACCTCTGAGAATGTTATTCCTCCCATATACCTAAAAATTCATCCCCATTATGCACAAGTTAAGGTAAAAATATCCATTATCTTGAATCCACTATATGCTAATAACCACATCCATCTCTCCCATAATTACCACATAAAAATCAACTTGAAACTTATAGTCACTGAACTGGATGGTCAATTTAGGATCTTCCTTTTATAGGTGATAATGAATCCATGTACTAATCTCACCCTTAAACCCTACAACTCCTATATCTTAAGACTCCTTTTAGCCATTAACCCCTTATCAATGAAATTATGAGTGGCTCATATGTCAGGAAGAGTGATATTAATATGACCACAAATAACTCCCCAAATCTTAAACTATCCATCTCTCAAGGTTGGAAGGATGATCCACGGGGATCTTTTCTCTCTGCTTCTTATTTGGCTCTTTGGAAGAGCTATCCATCAATGTGTCCCCTTAATCAACGTATTTATTTGACTCCTCATCTACTTAATCCTATGTTAAAAATATTCTATTTGTTTTTCTTTGGCTTGGATAACACACTTGTTTGATGGATCCCAAGGATCCATCAAATGGAAACATAACTTCTTCTTCCTTAGTTCATTGATCTGATCACATCCAACCTAGAAGTATTTTCCTTAGGTGTATTCTATTCCATATAAAAGTGCTTATTATCTTTATATATATATTTTTTGATAACTATTTAGACTAAAATCACTCTTCATGGAAGATATCTTCATCTCTCTATCCTTATTGATAGCATCATATAGGGTGGGTGGATCAAGTGCCTTGACCCATCCTCTCAAATAGTGTGAAATACCATCCAAAAACATAAAACTAAGTCTCCTTTATGAAAATTCTAATACCATAATCAATAAACTCTAAAAATTTTCAATATAAGTATCAACAAAACCCCACTGTCTAGGCTGAGCTGACTCCTTGAAATGCAACTTAGTATCACCCTTATCAAACCTATTAATAAACTTATATGTAAACTCAACATAACTATCAATCTGATCATGGCCCAAGGTAACAAATCCATGGTGCCACCATTCATGATCACTTCCATTAAAATGTAATCTAGCATATTTGATAGCCTCAGGCTATACCATCAGATTTAGATGTAGGTATGTGTCAAGTTTTTGTAACCACACCCTAGTTATATTATTTATTGATCCATCAAAATATGGAATAGTCAATTTACCTATGTTCCTATATAAATCTTGGTTATGTGGTCTACCTCCACCTTCTCTATGGGGTATAGTTATGTCTCTATAAACTAAGTATTGATCAAATAGCCTCTCAACTTAGAACTCATGGTCCATAGCTCTACACTATCTCCAAATTTGTGCATGTCACAACTGCTCTATAGGATTGATAACTTCTTCTTCTAGAAGGTTCACTAGGGGAGTGAATCTAGGCAATGTTGGTCTAGTGTTAATTGATCCAATGTACATATGTTGTGAGCTAATCTTATTATTAACTGAGTTATCCCATTGTTTCCATGATTTTCATTGTGCTTTCTATTGATGACATTGTTTCCTATGTTATCAACATTATTCTCACATTTTTTTCCATTGTTCCTTCCATTTTTTAATTATTTCTACCATTATTGGGTATCCACTAGTGAAGAATATGAGTGAGTTATCCTCTAGATTGGTTTCTTACTCTCACTGATATCTTGCTACAACATTTATTGCATGCAATAATCCATTCATATTATCTCTATCATCATCATCATCATCATCATCATCATCATCATCATCATCATCATCATCATGAAGATCCTTGATAGATCTACCTTCTCTATCACCCATGTTTTTTTATAGTTGTTATTTCCTCTAAATGTGTTTCAAGGTGTTGTCCTACTATCTCAAAGGTCCACTATTCCCACTAATCATCCTATCTCTTTCTTTGCATTTAAATATACCTTTTTTATCTATCACTACCACTCATAGAAAGTGATTTAAGATGTAATCACTCATACCCATTAACTTTCAACTAAAACCAAAAAACATGCATTTCTCAAAATCCACATGAAACTATCTGGGTAGTCAGCAAACTTACATGCAACTATCTAGGTAGCCAGCAAACTATCATGAAGTTATTTGGGTAGTCATAAAACTAAAATGCAACTATCTGGGTAGTCACCAAACTATCATCCAACTATTTGGGTAGTCACTAAACTGGAATGTAACTATCCAAACTACAACAAAAGTTAAACTTTGGTAAGCCAGTAGCAAAAACAACTTTGATACCACTATAACATACACTCATGTTCTGATTTTTTGTGTTTTTTTTCTATTTAGGGTTTGCATGTGATTTTTACATTGCACATAATTAAAAAATCATAATATTTAATATTTTATAATAATACCTAGATGAATATATTATTGATAAATCAATATTCTGAAATGCCCATAAGCTCTAAATAAGTTTCAAATCTCATACAGAGATTAGATTATAAATTATGTAAGGAATTAATAATACTAGGTGGATGAATCACAATAATAAAAATATTATATCATTCTTAGATGTTTAAAACAACTCATAAGGATAAAACAAGCATACCCATTTGCTTTTGTTACAAAGGATTGTTAATGAAATTCTAAACAATAAAATATTATTACTAAAACCACTCTAAAATGGCTCCAAATGTGTGGCCTTAAAATATATAATAATCTATTATTTATTACTTAAATATTCATTCATATAATACCAAATATTTCCACATCAAACCCTTTCCTACTGTCAGAATCTTCTAGAGTTGAAGCTCTAACACATTCTATAAAATAATCTATCATCAATCAACCTTGGAAGGTCTTTCACCTCTACATTTCATGTCCTCTGTGAAGGTTTTCAAACTCACAAATCTCATTGAATGAAACCTGAGCACAAACTTATAAAATCTCTCTCCAAAATATGTTTTCTTCCTATCCCAAATGATCCCTAACTTGCCTTTTTTATATTTTACCAAAGGGGAAAGACTTTTCCTTAAGGGAACATGATTTAATTTTATATTTTAAAAAAACCTTATATCTGCCACACGAGATCCCCCACTTAATTTATAAAATAACTTATGGTTATAATTTTATTCTCCTCTCTTAGGCACCACATAGAGTCCCTTTAATAAATTAAATAAATGATTTTATAATTAAAATATTATAATAAATTATTTATTTAAAATATCATTGAATATACTTGGGAAATAACCAATGAACCATCAAATGATGTCTTTGACTGATTTGAGATGAAAATTATGTAGAAAGTTGAATTTAGTGCCAAAACTAATGATAGGATAAAAATAGTAAATTTGGACCATGTGTTTGAAACATGTCCAAAAAGAGTGTCCATGAATCTCCTCAAATGGTGATATCATACTAACCTCTAAAGGCACCAAATGAAGACAAACAACACTAAACAAATTAAGGGATCCCCTCAAAAAGTCAAATTAGCCTACAAAAACCCCTATGAATAGAGTAATGATCCACCAAATTGATTAACCTTAGGGAAGGGACATTACACCTGTATTTATAGATCATTGGGATCATCAATCCCTTGTGGAGTGTTACCCACCAAAATAAAGTTAGGCTGGAGGGCCTAGTGTTGACTCAACCATTAAAGGTTTATGTAGAGATAGTTACAGTGTTGACTATATTAGATCTTTCTACTTCATTATTACCATTATTATTTGTATAACCATTATTGTCCATCATTTGAGAAAGCATCTAAGTAATTTACTAATGAAATTGAGCCATCTATTTATTCATTGTATGAACCAAATTAATCATAAAAATATACAATCTATCTTCCCTTATCGATGGGTCTATGCTAGATCTTTCATCTATTTCTCCCATTGAATCAACAAGTCCTTATTCTAATTACAGATTAATTTTCTCTCTTTTCATATATCTCAATTCCATGTCACTAGGAAACATAAAAAATCATAATACCTATAGGCTAGAAATATCACCATATCTAATACCACTATAATATCCCGTAATTATATTTATGACAATTTTTTGAATTTTTAAGATATTCTCTTATAACAGCCCAATTGGAAATATGTAGACACTGAGATCAACCCATATGATTATTATATATATAATCTAATTACAATGTTTCATTAAAGGAAATACATAGGAATTTGGAAAATAGATTTTAGATGCAAATATGAAAATATAACTACTTACATATAGACTTCTTTGAAGCATAATTGCTATTTTTAAACAAAACCACCATAAGCCATCTAGGGAAGATCTTTGACCTTACAAACCAAAAAATCTTAGAGGGTTTACATGATTAAAAATATCTTCACTCCAATGGTTTTTATCTTTAGGAGAGGTTTATGGATGAATGAAGTTCAAACTCACAAATGTGGGAGTGAATGATTTACTAAAAATAAACATGCATTTCACAAAAGAGAGACAAATATATATATAATTTACATGGAAGAAGGAGAGAAGAGAGAGAATGAGGAGAGAGTGAAAGTTGACACCACAGAATAGTAACTCATGTGACGAATTGCCTTGGAATGTAAGTTAGTAAAAAAGATAGAGATAAATTAGCCACCATACTTTGTATTTATTCCTCGGCTTCGAACATGTTTCCAAAAATACACTTCACTCACACATGTGAGAGCAAATATGGAATAGTGAAATCATGTCATCCTATTCTATATGACACAAATATTCTCAGACAAGATCTAATCAACTTTGACCCCTTCTAAAAGGCCTTCACATGCTAAAACACTATTCCACCAAAGCTCTAACCCAAACTATTCCTCCTTGTCTTATTCAAGAATGTGATTTATAAAAGATAAATAAACTATTATTTTGGTCTACCACTTATTCAAATACATAATATACCCTTCTGGGTCATGCCACATCATCCCCAAGCCACCTCACTTGTTAAGTCATCAGCTACATCATCTACCACATCACCATGAATAGTAATGGTGAATAGCAATTCATGAATATTTAAAGTGAATAGTAACCTTTTAATAGTGACCCCCACACTAATGTTCCCTAACATCACCCAAATTAGACTATTTAAACCAAATAGGCTAACGACCTTCAAAATTCTTATTGTAAATAAGGGGACATGACATTTATTTATAATTTCAATACACTCCCAAACTAATTTATTAAAAGAGTTTCACTTGTGTGTGAATCCAATCCATGCTATATAACTTTGAGGAACTTTGATATGAATTCCAATCTTAGATCGACTCCTAACTAACTAAGTTGAATGAATGAATTTATAATATCAATATAACAAATACCATGATCTCCTACAAGCTTAATGGTGACCATAATTATGAAATTGGATTTATATCTTGAAATAGGCCATGTGGCCATAAATTTGACTATCCAAAATTTGAAATTACATAACAAACACGCTAGTTTTATTATACCACATATTATTTCATTTTTCACATTACAATAAGGAAAGACAAGGTATCCATTCTATCATTTTAGTTATAGGAGTAAGTTGTCTAATGGTATGGATGGTATTAAAAATATCATATAGAAACCACTTAGGATAATTTTTTAAGGTTTTTTTTGGTTCCCTACAATTTTTTTCAAAATCAACTATGACATGAAATATGCTTATATATTTTGAATATATTCATGAAGAAATCATGTAGATAGTTGTTGATAAATCCTGAGGTATTAATGGGTTTCCTTATAAATTATATCAAACTTTTTTGTGATATAGTGTGTTGATTTGATCAAAGTTTATCTTGAAGTTGTTCATACCCATTCCATTGGAAAGCTCATTAACCAAGGTAATATTAAATTTGTTAATAAACAAGAATATTTGGAGTTCATAACTACCTGGCATCCTATTGCATTGATTAATGTTTCCTATAGGATTATTTATAAATGTATTACTCTTATGATTAGATATATTCTTCCCCTCATTTTTCCCCTTGAGTAGACAAAGATCACATGTGATAGATACATCTTTGACAACATAATTTACATTTGGGAAGGAATGGAATGGCCATAATGGTCTTACCAAATGGATCTATTTATGAAGATTAATTTTGAGAAAGATTTTGAAATAATTGAATGTCCTTTCATTTTAGCCAAGCCTCAAGCCTTGACATTTGGCCCTACATTTGTTATCATAGTTTAAAATATTTTTCAATATGCAGCCATTGGCATTGTAATTTATGGGGTTCAATATGACCATTTGGTCTCTTTGGTTATATCCATTAGGGTTTCCTACTTGATCCCTCCCTTAAAATGTTAGTTGTTGTTACTCTTATAGAGGTATGTTCAAAGTTATACTTATTGGTAACACCCAATATCATAAGGCTAATGGACACTTTTCTAATGATTACATCATTTCTTTAGTTTAGAAGAAGCAATCCATATCTAGTGTGATGGAACATCCTGAGGTGTTCTATTTGGCTTCTAGGTCATCCATAAAATGGATAAAACCCCAATGTTACATAAATGACATCTCATACTTGCCTATTTTGTTATTCTAGTAGAAGAAGAATTGGATTAAACCTAGATAATTTTTTTATTTTTTGGCATCCCTTTTTCCTTTCAGGCTTATCCCTCTGATTTGAGATAGTATGGGATGTAGAGGGTGGACAGTAAAATTTATTATAGGATATTTAAACTGATTTAATGAGTAGGAAAATTCCATATTATTTTTAAGGTTCTAGATGTTGTTAATGTTTATTAATCCTTTTTTATGGCTCATTATAAAGCTTCCTAATATGATGGTAAAAAAATAGAGAATTTTTTTGTGGCATAAATCTAAGTGCAGTCATGGGTTCTATCAAGAAGATTGGGATATCTATTTCAAGTAAAGATCCATAATATGGTTGGGTATTTTATATATTTGTATCTAAGGACAAGTATTGTGTTCTAATTGGATCGTCCATCCCTTGGATGGTAATGATAACTAGGAAATCCTTTATAGGAATTTCATCACTCTAGATAGTCCCATAGGTAAAGGAGCACGGAAGTGATTGAATCTTCAAACTATGTTGCTCACTTATATCCTTGACACTATTGTCTATAAATTTGTGTTTAAGAGTATATGTAAGGCTTGGTAGATTATTAAAATCATTTTATTTTGTATGGTAATGAGTTTTATTCTAGGATTTATCTCAAATCTCAGTCTATATGGTGGTATCTTGTTATGACTTATTATGAAGTCCCCTTTTCCCATTTGTCTTGTAATAATGTTATTCATATTTTCAAAAATAGAATCAAAGTGAGATTGAACCTCTTTTGTAATGATACCAAATACTATATATCCTAGCATATTTATGCCCTAGTTTTAGATAGAAGTTAATGATAAAAAACATAGAAAAACTAAGAATGCCATATTTGATATCCATCTCCTCAATATTGGTATGAAAAATCCCTCTAGATTTTGGATTTACTAGAAGTGTCTTACTGAGAAGCCCTCCTACCAATATAAACCCCCATTAGGTTATTAAATCCTCTCTCTATAGTCTCTTCCTGTGGAAACTCTCAATTCTAAATGGATAGTTAAATTCACTATTTTTTTTCAGATAATAAACTAGTTCTATCCTTACCACTACTATAGTTAGTTGGATAACTTACAAAGGTCCATTTTGTTTACACAACTCAAAGGAGGATAGTGAATTTTCATCAACAACTAGTAATAAAAGGTATATTAAGTGAAATATTTATGCACGACTCATAAAAGCCAATATTTTCTCCATCCCAACCTCAACTAGTGTTACAAACTACTTTGTGTTTTTAAAAATCAACTCAATCACATTCTCATATTATTAATTATAATCCACTAATAATATGGTAGATATATTTATGTAGCATACAATGGTCATATTTTTAATGATGACCATGATGGATATGTCACATCATTAGATAATTTATTTATATTTTAAAATCAAATACACATGATAATAATCAATCATGATGTGTAAAATTAGCCACAATTGACACAATAGTTACATGTGAGCATCCTATTGATGGGATCATTAGTTAGTAGTACATAACATTGTAAATATTCAAAATAAAAATATGAATATAATATTAAAAAATCAAAGAACCAAAACTTATGCATGACATGTATTGTATTTTTACATGATTTTTTTATGCTTTATCATATATAGTACATTACATATCTATTTTCATTTTCAAATAAATTTCATGATGTACATAAGTGAGATTTATGACATATATGCCATTTATGATATAGACACCTAGATGTAGGATATTCCATCAATTAAATTTGAATCAATTAGTAGTTCTTAAATTTGTTAAAAATAGATGTTAATAACTATAAAATCAAATCTATGAACTTGTAAAATCAAAGAGAAGAAGTCAATAAATGATACATGGTGGGGTATGGTATCTTTGAAATTTGCAAGACTGTAATAAAAAATTATAAATAAGTCATAAATAATATGTTATAAATAATGCATCTTATAATTTATAAATTATAAGGATTTGGTTATAAATAATTATATTAATCATAAATTAATACATTAAAACTCTTAACAAAGACCATTAATAAAATTTTACTGACAGTAGAATGTAACAATTTTTACAATAAATCATATGAATCATAAACTAATAAAAAAAATTAATAAATTGTTATTCATAATCAAATATGCAAATAATTATTGAATTTAATATGTTTTACAATACATATTTGATTTAAAAACAATAATAAGTAGTTATCATCATCTATTTTAATTGATCAATACTATTATATATATATAATTTTAAATGACTAAATTTATATAATTATAAAACTAGTTAATTCTCAACAAAATTGAGTTCAAAAAATCTAACAAGTGCGTCATGTGCCAAGAGCCTATGTGAGTTTATAGATTTTTCCTTTATTTTTTTATTTTTTCGGAGAATTATTATGGCGTTGCCATTTTTGAACAATTTTAAAATTCAATTGTATATTATATATTTGTAAGCACAAAGAGGAAAAACCTAATCGATCTATTAAGCCAATGAGGATTGTGCACATGTAAACATAAACATACCTCTAATAGAGATTCTGGAGATGGAGAGGGAGATCAACCTCCTTGAGATTCATTAGGACTTGACATTGGCATCATAGCTTTTTTAGTTGGACCAAGCAGAGGTGACACCAATGAAATCTGTGTAGGAATCAAACTTATGGAAAAATCTTTGTAGGCATTGGGCTAGCTGAAATCGATGATGTTGAAATCCTAGGCAGCACCAGGGACAAGGAGATCTCTAGAGAAGAAGATGTGGGTACAATTTTAGAGGGTCTCAAAGTGGTAGCAAACATGAGATTGGATTAAGGGAGAAGATAGTGGAACTTGTGAATATGTAGTTTGTGAAACAGGGAACAATGTTGGACGTTTTAATGGTGGACTGGATGTTATTGACGGTGGGAATGCAATGGGGGCCAAAGAGGTTGTAAAGGTTAGAGGAGTTGAAGATGCAGACAATCCTTTAAGGATTTGTGTTGTTTGTCTGGCCCAACTAAGGTGATTCAAACCAAACCCTTCTCATGAAAATTGTGTAGTTAAGAAGGAGACAATTGACTCAGACGAATGGGAAAAGAAAAAGTGATTTTTATCAACTATAGAAGCTTTAGGGAAACAAATTACACTATAACAAATTTGTACCATGAGCAAATCTGTTTATGTGAAATACATTAACTCTTTTACAAAAACCTTAATTGTAAAACAAATCATTTGTGAATTAAATTGGTTTTGTTCATCAAAATTTTCATGAATTTTATTTGCCTTAATATCTCACCAATTTTTCATTGTCTAGTTTTAAAAACTATCCCAAGATTTATACAAAAGATATTTATCATTTACTATAAATTAATAGTAATTTCTTATTATATTTAATCAAAATTATTACATTTTATTGATAAAACCACTTAATCATTCTAAGAGTAAGTTGTACCTGACATCAATCCTATGCTTGAGTGGGCAATACGATGTATTCAATTAACCCAAACATAATAATTAAATCGACTAGTGGGACGATGTAATTGTTATCATCACGTTCTGCCGAACGTGCTTTTCTATACAACTACAAACATAACTGTGACTGGCTCACAACACCCACACAGTCTCCATAAAAGACAAATAATGTAACAGTGATGGCTCTCCGAGGTTCAAATCAACATACATTTTACCCGTTCCAAAAGATCATGCATTATCACAATAAATGCATTAAATAAGTAAAGCACGAGGCTTCACAGATCAATAATTACAATTTATACTGTAGCCAATAATTATGATGAAGTCACTCAGCTACGCTTTTTATAATTAAAAAACTTTTTTTAAAACACGAAAAAAATCCATTCCATACAGTAAGCTTATGTAGATCATCACATCTTTTGCATTGCATTAAATATAAATTTATCCATTAAAGGAATGAACGCTGAATCAGAACATCTAAGCATGACAAAAATGACTATGTTACTTTTATTTCTCACCCCAAGTCCCCGTTTAGCAATGCTGAGATAGAGGAATGTGTTCATCGTGGTTAATGTAGAGACCTCCATAAACAAGACCTGCAAGGCCACCGCCAATGACAGGACCCACCCAGTATACCGAAGTCTCCACTCACCACGGCGATACTAGCCCGAACATGACCGCTAGGTTGACGTGGCCGCCAGAGATATTGCAGGTAATTGAGACCGTGACAAAACATGGCGAGAGGCATGGGTCTAGGGATGTATTCGTCATCAGCTTATCTGGATGCCATTCAAATTCCAAGTAAGTACAGTTATCAAACCAAAAAATTGAATCGAAAAAACAAAAAAATATGAAGTAGGTAAATATTACACAAACCATAGACTATGGCAGACCTGACACAGGCGAAGAAGAAGAGAAGAGTGGAAATCAAATCTGTCAGATAAGCCTTGAAAGCCTTGAAGCAGAACGCATTGTCGAACCTACCAAGCGTTATTTCAATCGCATCATTAGAAGATCAGACCACGACAGGGGAAAACAGATTTTATGATTTAGCAAATGGGGAACAATATGTAATTAAGGGATCAGGGAAGGGCACGGGGCCAGGGAAAGACTCTGCACCCATAGGTGTCTTCCACGGTAGCAACATCCAACCATCTAGATCGTAAAATAACAAGTTTGTACCATGGTTAGAGTTGTTTCCATTTCAAATTATGCACATAATATCATCAGTTTTTCCTTTAATAACATCTTCACAGTTTTGACCAATCACAACACAGTGAAATAAATATTTTCATATATATTTTAAAGGAAATATTTATATTAACTGCAGAAAAACTAAAAATAACTTAAATAATTATAAATATTTCTATAAATAAATGTTAGTAACTATAAAATAAAATCTATCAACTTATAAAATCAAAGAGAAGAATTTGATAAATGATACATGGTGTGGTATGTTATATTTGAAATTTGAAACACTGTAATAAACAATTATAAATTAGTCATAAATAAAATGTTATAAATAATGCCTCAAAAATAATTTATAAATGACAAGGATTTGGTTATAAATAATTCTATTAATCAGATATCAAGACCTTAAAACTGAAACAAAGACAATTAATAAAATTTTATTGATAATTAAATCTAATAAAGAAATTAATAAATTATTATATTTATTATAAATTAATATATCAAAATATAAACAAATATAATTAAATACTTGTTATTTCAATCAATTGTCCACTCTACCTGATGTTGATAAACATATAACTCCCTCTGATTTTGGGCCTTCTGTAAATTCTTCTTCAAAGATTTCATAATATCCTAGCTCTCCAAGAGCAAATCCCTTGCCTTGGGTACTCTTCTACCACCAAACAACAAATATAAAAAATTTGGAGCTGCATACTCATACAAAGTCATGAACGACGACATCTTGATGTTAATTTGATATGTAGAATTGTAACAATACTCATCGACTTATAATCACTTCACCCATGCCTTTTGCTACCCTAAAATGTAATTCTGCAAATACCCTTCCACCCATTTTTTCACTATCTTGGTTTGTCCATGAGTCTAAGGATGATATGAGCTATTAGGAGTGATCTTTGTCCCACTCAACCTAAAGATATTATGCAAAAATAAACTCATGAAATTGTTGTCCCTATCACTGACTATGATCCTAGTTAAAACATCTAGTCTGAATCTCCCTGAAGAAAAAATTATCCACCTATGTTGTTTTATATGTTGTTGAAATAGTAAATAAATGAGAAATTCGTTTTAACTGATTGACCACAACATATATACTATCCTTACCCAAATTTTTAAGAAGTCTAGTAATGAAGTCCATAAAAATACTTTCCCATTTTTAATTGGGAATAAGCAGGGGCTACAATAACCTAATTGAAAAGGTATGTTCATGTTTCTTTTGATGGATGTTTGGGTACTCCTAAACATACTTAAGGACATCATTCTTAAGTACTTTCCATGTGAATCTCTCTCGAATCTACCTATATGTCTTAAAGAAAATTGGGTGACCAGCCATAGGTGTATCATGAAATGTCCTGAACACTTTCACCTTAAGCTGTGAGGTGGGAAATAGGTAAATCCTCTCCTTGTAATTGATTAAATCATTTAACACTAAATATCTGTCATCATGAACAATACCCTCAATAATGCTTGATGGACAAGATTCCTTTACATACTCAATTGAAATCGTCTCCCTCCAATCGGTTGTGATCTCCACTAGAGCACATAAATGACATTTCTTGGAAAGTGCATCAACAACCACATTCTTCTTCCCTTTGACATGCACTATGTTGAAGTCATATGCATGTAATATACTCACCCACTTCCGTTTCTTGTCATTGAGATCTCATTGATTTAGGAAGTGTTTGAGGCTGTTATGGTCAGTTTTAAAAGTGAACTTACCTCCTGCAAGGTATGGTCTAAACTTGGCCAAAGTATGAATGATGGCCATCATATCCCTATCATAGATATAATATCTCTTGTCAATGCCTCTCAATTTATAGCTATCAAATGTAATGATATAATTGTTCTACATAAAAATAACTCTTATCCCTTCTCGCAATGCATCACACTCCAACTCAAATGGTTTGGATAAACATAGAATAGCTAGGACTAGACAAGTACATATTAGTTGTTTGAATCGATTAAAGCATCTCTGAGCATAATTTGACCCCAAAAAAACCCCCTTCTTGCTATGATCTATGAGTGGGGTAGCCACCAGTGAAAAACCCTTAAAATTTTTTCTATAAAGCCTTTAAAGGCTAAATAAGCCTTTGAGATGTGTAAGACTAATTGGGGGAGGCAAATCCATAATAGCTTTGACCTTCTCAAGGTCCATACGAACACCCTATGAACTGATAATATGCCCAAGGTAGAGAAGTTTTGTCATCCCAAACACACATTTGGACTCCTTAGCACATAGTGACTCCTTTTTAAGGATAATCAAAACCTCCTCATGGTGTATCATGTACTCCTCCAAGTCTTTGTAAAAATCAAAATATCATCAAAGAATATGAAGACAAACTTAAGAAGTGGATATTTCAAATCCCTATTCATACAAGACTGGAAAGTGGAGGAAGTATTGGTTAAGATGAAAGGCATAACCAGAAACTCAAAATACCCATAGTGCCACCTAAATGTTGTCTTCTTTACATCATGTTCCATGACTTGGATCTGGTGATCTCCAGATCTCAAATCTATCTTCGATAATATAAACCTCCATGTAACTCATCAATCAATTCTTTTATCCATGGGATACAGTACCTCTTCATAATGTTCTTATTATTAAGTGTCGTGTAGTTAATGCACATGTACATTATCTCATCCTTATTTTCATCAACATAATCGATGATGAAAAGGGACTCTTGTTAGGCCTTATGTGTCCAATATCAATCAAATCCTTAATATCTTTCTCTATATTAACATTATGAGATTTGAATATCTATATGTATTAGTAATAATGGGCTTGATGCCCTCCTCATGATTGATGACATGATCTATGCCTCTCTCAGGAGGCCTCATAGGAGGTATACTATTGAATTCCTTACTATGCCTTGATATTAAAGCTTAAATGTTAGGATGGTAACCATGTTTTTGTTTCACCAAAATTGTGGGAATAATTAGACCCTCTTCTACCTATTATACCTGATCATGCCTAATGAGTGTCTCCATCCTTCTAAACTATGCCAACCTTAAATTAACATTTGACATCTCTATGAGAACAGTCTTCCTCCCATCTACTTCAAACTTCATCTCCATAGTGTGAAATTTAAGGTAAAATTTCCAATATCATGAAGCCATTTCATGCCAATAACCAGATCCTTATCTCATATACTTACCACATAAAAATCAGCCTGAAACTTATAGTCACTCAACAAGACGGTTAATTTTGGAATCCTCCTCTTGTAGGTGATAATGAACCCATCTACTACTCTTACCCTAAACCCCTCAAATTCTCATGTCTTAAGTCCCCATTTGGACACTAACCTCTCATCAATGAGATTATGAGTGACTCCTATGTCGAGAAGAGTGACAATCTTCTAACCACAAAGAACTCCATGAATATTGAATGATCCCTCTCTCTAAATGTTAGAAAGTTGAACCACTGGGCTCTTCTCTTTTCACTCTTTATCTGGCATCTTGAAAGAGCTCTCTATTCCTATGTCCCCTAAATAAGAGTGTTGATTTGGCTCTTCATCTTTTAACTCTTCTACTAAAAAATATTCTATTTTTTTTTAGTTTGGATTTGGGCATTACACTTTTACAATGGATCCCTCTTCTCCCTGCAATGAAAACATAACTTATTCTTCCTCAGTTCATTGATATACTCACTATCTAACCTATAAGTATTTTTCTTAAGTGGATTGGAGTCCTTATGAAAGTGCTTTTTATTTTTATATATTTTTTACGAGAAGTATTTAGACTTAAATTTACTCTTCATGGAAGGTATATCTATATCTCTATCCTTGTTGACATACATCATGTAGGGTGGGTGGATAAAGTTCCTTACCCCATCCTATCAATGGGTCTAAATTCCCATCCACAAATAGAAAAATTAGCCATCTTTCTAAAAATTTATTTACCATAATCAATATCCTCTTAAAATTTATAATGTAAGTATCAATAGCCCCCATGGTATAAGCTAAGCTAACTCATTGAAACACAACTCAATGTCACTCTTATCAAATCTATTAATTAACTTGTCTATAAACTCAACATATATATCAATCTAATCATGGCTCAAGGTAACCAATCCACAGTGCCACCATTCATGAGCACTCCCATCCAAATGTGTTATCCTTGAATGTAGCAGGTTCAATTCATGGGATAACCCCTAAGAAACATATATGTTTTGTATCCCATGAGCTCTAAGCATGCAAAACAAAGCCAATCACTACCTTCTTGAATTTGTTTTTTTCCAAAAAAGTTAGTTTTTTGTGGAGTTCTTCCATCTCATATAGTTCAAAAAAAATTCTTTGAACTACACCAAGTTCAAATCAGTGCAAACCAAAGAATTTTATCTAGACTGCACCTTGATGTGCAAGAGCAGATAAATTATCCACTATTGCACATGAAGGATTGGAGAATTTATTCACTCCTATAGGAGTGGCCCACCACTGGATGGTAATTAATAACATTAATTACCACCTAATTATATAATTAACCCCCATGTAAGTTTATTTTTTACTATTACTTTTGTTTCCTCATCATTTTCTTGCCTGCGTGTTTCCTCTTTATCATTTTCAAGCTTGGTTGCATCATCCCTTGACATTTTCACTTACATCTATTTCTACCTACTCACTATTTTTTGTCATCTCTAGATTATAAGTAGAACCCAATTCCTTTATTTTCTTATTCTTTTCGATTCCTAGTGTTTATTTTATTTTTAATTCCCCATTTTATGTTTTTTTATCATCTTTAATTTATGAATCTCTCAATTTTTTTACCTTTATAATATTTTCCAAAAATCTTGTAGATGACCTATGTTATCTTTATTTTATCCATACTTCAAACTAACTTTTGCATATTTTCTAAACCCATCAACCCATGTTGAGATGTTTCTTCCCATTTGTGCATATCAGAGAATTTTGTTTGAGGTGCAACACTTTCTTTTGGTTCCTTGTGTACCTTAGATAAAATTCTCCAAATTTCACCCTTTTTCTTCAATTTCACCATGAACCTTTGAGAATATTATCTAAGATACACCCTTGACCATTTCCCCTGTGCACATCTGAGAATTTTCTTTGAAGTGCACGTAGCCACATTTTTTGGTGTACTTCAGATAAAATTATCCAATGTGCACCAAACCAAATGAAATATTGGTGGAGGTCAGAGAAATTTATCTGGCCTACATCAACAAACCAACACCTTTTGTGTAGGTTAGCTAATTTTCTCCAACTTACTCCAAAGTCCATTTCTTAACCGATACCTACACCTGGACCAACATGTTTGGTGCAGGTCAAAGAATTTTCTCTAACCTACACCAAACATACTTGAGATCGGTGCACAATAAATAAAATTATCCAACATGTACCAAATGATTTTTTTACCTCAGTCTAGAAAAGTTTGGAAAAGTTTATTTGAATTAAACCCAAAGCCTTCAAACCCTATGTAGTTTAGAGAAAATTCTTTGAACTACACAATATCATTCCTATCATACTAAAGCTTAGTTTTTTCCTGCTCTTGCACTTTCTCCAAGGTAGATGAAAAAATCTTAACTTTGGATAATTGAAATTCCTCCTTAAAATCACTTGATCAATGTTGGAGGATTATTCAACCAAGAAAAAGAATTATAAAGTTAAAGGTATGTTTTCAGCATCAACAATCAAATAAAATGTATACCACATTAGAGATACAGAGATTGGCCATGTTAATATGTAAAAATTCTTGCAGAGGCTTGACAAAGACCCAATTGCACCATACATTTAGGCTATCCTAAATAATGAGATTCATTTGGCAATTGCATTTCTTGTATCATCACAAGATCCAAAGTTCATCTTGATAGTTGCTACACACTTTGACAGTCAGACCATATCAGTCAAGGTTTCAGATGGAAAGTTGATCATTCAGCTCAAAGTAGAATACCTTCATAAAATCTTTCATCTCTATCATACTGATGAATATTCAAACATAATTATGAAATCAGCCTAAGATTTCTATGATAATAATTTTGATAAATGTAAAAAACACATCAATTCTCATTAGCTCATAACTCCTCAACATTCCAATATGAGATGGCCTACGTACTTTTATCCCATTAATTTATTAGAAGAAGTTGGGGATTTAATCACTCTCCTAAATAGAGTCAAGGGACTGCCAACATCAAATATCTTCCAAGAATGGACGTATAACTATATTTTTATCATCAAGAAGGGAAAATAAAGAATCTTATAAGGGAAGCAGATTAGTGATGCCATATGTCACTAGTTTTCTGAGGTGACTTCTTCTCTAAAATTCTTTATGACTTCCTATTTGGTATATGTTTTAGCCAGCATGAAATCTTTCCCAGGATTGATCAATGTTGGTGACAGAAACAAGGTTTCATTATATGAATACTATACAGAATTTAATCTTAAAGAAAGCATTAAACATTATATGAGAGTTAATTATGCCTTTTTTTACAAGTTAATTTGTATCTTCAATCAAGACCTCAAGAAAATCAAGATTTCACATACAACATGGAAAACAATTAATAAGGTGAGTTGTATTTTTCTACAATTCCCAACCTTCACCTACATTAGGGTAGGAGGTTCAATGAATAAACCTATGTGCTTACTAGGCACCCAAGTGACAAGTTGGTTTTAATGGAGATGTGTCAGTAGATGATGAGTGTGCATAGAAAATAGTCAAATGACCACAAGTAAGGTTTCAAATATCTAGTTAGCATTTGTAGATATATAGTTTCAATGACTACAAAAGCTAACATAATGGAAAATGAAATACAATGGATCACTCTTAAGAGATTAAATAAAAGAAAAAAAATAGTATAGAATGATGAAAGAGAAACTAAAAGTGAATTATAATCATGTACATAGGATTGAAGACATTTGGGCAGAGTGTACGACTGATGAAGATGTGAAAAAGTTAGATTATAACCATCTCACTGCTAATAATATTATCAATCTAAAGTTGGATGATATTCAAAAACCATTTTCTAATGATGAGAATGTATTGGACCAACCATATGAGGGTAATCAGATTGATTCCACCCCTCTTCCTCCAATCCAATGGTCTATAAAAAAATCCACTTCTATCAAAGACAGATTCTAACTTGTTATTGAAAATACTAATTCATGGTTGGAATCAAAAGGAATTAAATTGAAGCATTCCAAGACTAGATCTAAGGAGGAATATGATGAAGACACTACTAAGAAGAAGGAGGAACTAAGGACGAATAACAAGCATGATGCCTCCACCTCTACACATAAACTAAGGTTTATATTCATAAGTAAAGGTAAAAGAAAAGGCAAAGTAGATGATGTAGATAAAAGCGTTCAAATGGAGAAGGAGGAAAATATAGTCACAAGTGAAGCATCATCTCAACCAATGACTCAACAACCTTCATATCTAGTGGCCTTATAGCTAGATATTTCTCTTGATGAAACTTCACAAATGATAGTTTCATAGGTAGTGACTTCCATTCTTCCCTATGTTACTCCAACTATACTAATTTTTTCTACCATTCCTATTCAGACTGTTATTTCATCTCTTCCATCTCCTAATAGTGCCACTCTTTTCCATGTCCCATCTCAAGTAACTTTAGATCAAGTTTTTTATTCTCTTTCATATTTACCTAGTCCTTATAATTCATTGGGACCTTCCACCAATATATATTTTACCTAATAAGATATAGACAAGTTCATTTCTACCCCACCATCCAAATTAGTAACATAGATACCATCCACACCCATAACAAATATGCCAATTGGAATCAAAGTGCCCATTATCCAAACATAAACTCTACCCATTATATCCACTACTCCATCAGTATCCATTATGTTATTAGATACCATCGTTACACCTTTAATTTGACCTAGTTCACAACCTGTTGATCTTCCAAAAACATCACAATCCTTGGTATCCTCCACACTACAAGATCCATCCCCTCTTCCTCCTTGGATTGTGACTCAAATGCCCAAAGTAAAGAAGCAAGTTGTATCTCCTGATGATTTTGATTTTCATACCAGTAAAAACAAAAATAGTAAAGAAGGCCACAACCATATCATGAGTAATTTTTTATTTTGGACACAAGTATGCCAAGGTTGTAGTACCTCCCAAATATATAAATATTGATAATACTTAAGTGTCTAGATATGTAGTAGGACGGATTGATATTGGGAAACAAACACATGAAAGTGCAAATGAGGATTAATAGGCAATAATGGCATCCTTGATGGAGAGATACAATAAGGAGAAGATAATTAAAGATCAAATCAAGGTACGGGTAACAAAATGGACTTCAATTCTACTAAAGATCACATAATCATTTGAGTCAGTTGATCTTATTGAGAATGAAAAAAAAAACCAATTCAACAAGTGGAAAATATTATATCTCAAGGTCAGGTAGTCAATGCCTAGATTGAAATATTCTTAACACAAGGTACTCAAAGGTTACGTTCTACTATTGATTTTTTGAATAACTTGAGTGAAGTCAAAATGGAAATTCAGAAAACACTTAAGAAACTCACTCAAGACTTGTAGATGACTGAAAAACATATTCATACAGAGACTCAATTGTGATAATTCAAGTTAGAACTCTTGGTTGAATATACGATCATTCCAAGGAGGAAAGTGTTCGTACAA
Organism: Torreya grandis; assembly: GCA_037957365.1. Lineage (NCBI taxonomy): Eukaryota > Viridiplantae > Streptophyta > Pinopsida > Cupressales > Taxaceae > Torreya > Torreya grandis. The sequence continues at coordinate 730,214 of JARHVA010006618.1, read as the reverse complement.
TACAAAGAGGCAATGAAAAATAAGAAGGAAGTTCTCAACAATATAATTAAGGATGTTGAAGAAGCAGAATATATGTGCATTGATAGGGGATTATATCTTACAGAGAATATTGTAGAATTTAGTTACCAAGTTAAAGATGATTCTCAAGAAATTATCCCTACTAAAATAGTAGTTCAAGAGTTCACATCCTTGATTCAAATATAAATTAAGACTATAACATTCATGCTAGACTCTATTGAAAAACTATTTGATTTCCAAGTCATAATGGATAAGTTGTAATGAATCTTGGATAAAATAAAAAACATGCTAGCTGATCTAGTAAACTCCATCAAAAGTGTCTTTGCCATCTCCAGAAGTACATTGGTGCCAAATAAAATTGAGTTCCAAGACACCTTGAAGAGATATGAAGCATATTTGGAGAAGAACAAGAAAGAAGAAATTTATGTGTCCAAGGTTACATAGTTTATTTTTGTAACTTTTCATATGTAATTTTATTTATTTCAATTTGCATGGAGGAAAAGTACACAATCCTAAGTCAAATTAGACTCTATCACTGAATAAGTTGATTTTATAGTCTTTGAGCAAGAGGATAGTTAATAAGTTTGTTTTCATCATTGAAAGTGACTTACTATGAAGACTCTGGGCCATAATTTATTTTTATTTGGAGATTCTATCTTTGCTAGAAGTATGGTGACAACTTTGGGCTACATTTTGTTTCATCTATTCAAGTTACTTTACTAGTATTATTCTAGTTACTCTTTCAACTACTAATTTGAATATTAATTATTATTGATCCATCAAGTGATTTTATATTTCCACAATAAATTATAAGGATCAGAAGAAAGTTTTTAAGTGAACATCAATTCTGAAAAAAGAGAATTAGATGATATGACAACACCCATTTTGATAAAATTAGTATAAATAAGTGTAAATAATTACTTATGTTAATTATCAATAAGAAGTAAGCCTCCCCTTTCCCTAAGGAGAGATTCTATCTCATCACACTGTGGATGAAATTACCAATTTTTTACCATTCTATCGATAGCAAAATATTCACCCAATAAACTGATAGGTGGCATATTTGATAGCCTCGGGGTCCACCATCAGATCAAGATGTAAGTATGTGTCAAGTTTATGCACCCAAACTATAGTTGTAGTCATTTTTTGTCCATAAAAATATGGAATAGTCAATTTACCTACTTTCCTCTATAAATCTTGGTTAAGTGGTCTACCTACACCTTCTCAATGCAGTATAGTTTTGTCCATGAAATCCAGGTACTCATTCAATGTGATCTCAACATGGAACTCAAGATCCATAGCTCTCTAATATCTCCAAATATGTGAATGTTAGACCTGGTCTACAGGCTAGGGAACTTTTTTTTGCTAGAGGCTTAACCTGAGGAGTGAATCTAGGCATCATGGGTCTAGTGTTGAATGATCTAGCATACATATGATATGGACCAGTATAGTTATTAATTGAGTTACCCCAATTGTTTCCATAATTTAAATTGTGTCTTCTATTTTTGATGTTATTTTCTATGTTATTAACATTGTTCCCATCATTTTTTCCATTGTTCCCACAATTATTTCCATTTTTCCCACCATTGTTGGGTACCAACTAGCAAAGAATCTAAGTGAGTTCCTTTTAAGATTGGTTCATTCATTCAAAATCCTCTTTCTTCCATCTTGATAAAAAATTTATTGCATACACTAAACTATTCATATCATCTCTATCATCATCATGAATATCTATGATATATATGCCTTCTCTATCACCCATGTTTTCTATAGTTTTTGTTTCCTCTAAATATGTTTTAAGGTGTTATCACATTGTCTCAAAAGGCCATTGTTCCCACTGATCACCTTCTCTATTTATTTTTCTTTCAATATACCTTATTTCTCTATCACTACCACTCATATAAAGTGATTTAAGATAAAATCAATCATACCAAGTAACATGCAACCAAAACCCACAAACATGCATTGCTCTAAATCCACATGAAATTGTCTGGATAGTCACAAAACAAACATGCAACTATCTGGGTAGCCACTAAACTATCGTGAAACTATCTCAAAAGACATGAAACTAACATGCAACAATTTGGGTAGTCACCAAACTATCATGTAACTATCTTAGTATTCATTAAACAAACATGCAACTATCTGAACCAAAGCAAAATTTAAACTTTGATAGACTGGTAGGAAAACTAGCTTTGATACCACTATAATATACATCTTTGTTCTAATTTTTTTGTTTGTTTGTTATTTGGGGTTTCCATTGATGTTTTCATTGCACATAATTAAAAATATAAAATATTTTCTAACAATACCCAGATAAATATATTATTTATAAATCAATAGTATGAAATACCCATAAGTTGTAAATAAGTTTATGGTCTCATATAGAGTTTAGATTACAATATATGTAAAGAATTAATAAAATCCAAGTGGGTGAATCACTATACTAAAAATATTATAGCATACCTAGATGGTCAAAGCAAATCAAAATGATAAAACAAGCATACCCATTTGTTGTTGTTACAAAGGAATGATAATGGAATTCTAGACAAAAAAGTTTATGACTGAAATTAATCCAAAATGGCTCCAAACATGCAGCCTTCAAAACTATAATAATCTATTATTTCTTCCTCAAGTCTTTATTCATATAGTAGCAATGATTTTCATATTAAACCCTTTCATGTAACAAGAAAAAACCAATAATGAAGCTCCATCACAAACTCTAAATTAATATGTCAACAATCAACCTTTGAGGGAATTTTACCTTGGTAGTTAATGTCCTCTATGAAGGTTTTTATCCTCACAAAGCTCATTGGTTGAAACCTCTACACAAACTTGTAAACACTCTGTCTAATTCTTCCTATCCCAAATGAGCTTTAACTTACCTTTTTATATTATCCCAAAGGGAGATGATTTTTCCTTGAGGGAATGTGTTTTAATTTTATATCCAAAAAGAAACCCTTATATCTCCCACTTGAGTGCCCCCACTTTAGATATAAAATAAATTGTGTTTATAACTTTATTTTCCCCTCTTAGACTCCACATAAAGTCCCTATAATAAATTAAATATATGCTTTATTATTAAAACATTATATTAAACTGTTTATTTAACATATCATTTAATACTCTTGGGAAATCACCAACAAAGTATAAAATGATGTCTATGACTAATCTAAGGTGAACTGATGTTGAAATCCTAAGTCAATGTTGAAACTGATGATAGGATAAAAATACTAAATTTGAACCTTGTGTCTGAAACATGCCCAAAAAGAGTCTCTATTAATATCCTCAAAATTTGATCTCAGACTAACCCTCAGAGGTACCAAATGAAGACAAAAAACACTCCAAAAATCATGGGATCCCCTCACTAAGTCACATTAGCCTACGATAACCCTTAGGAATAGGCTGATGATCCACCCAAATGATGAAGCTTAGGGAATGAAAATTACACCTATATTTATATATCATTTAGATCATCATCTAGAGTGTTACTCACTAAAATGAAGTTAGGATTGGAGGGCCTAGTGTTGACCAAACCATTGAAGGTTCATATATGGATAACTTCATTGTTGACTATATTAGATCTTTTTATTTCATTATTACCATTGTTCCTTGCATTACCATTATTTTCCATCATTTGAGTAAGCATCTGATTAATTTTTGATGATATTTAACCATATGTTGAGTCATTATATGTAAAACATTAATAATAAATTTCTCCAATGTATTTTCCCTTAAAGATGGGTCTATACTATCTCTTTCATCTCTTTCTCCAATTGAATCAACAAGTCCTTCTTCTGATTATAATTTCCTTTGCTCTCTTTGTAATTACCTCAACTACCTATCAGTAGAAACCATAAAAAATAACAAGACCTATAGGCTAGAAAGATCAACAAATCTAATGCCACTATAATATCCATTAAGAATAGTTATGACATTTTTTTAATTTTTAATATATTAGCTTATAATGACACAAATTGGAAACATAAAGACACTAAGAACAACACATATGATTTTCATATATATAAATTGATTACACTATTTTATTGAAGGAAATACATATGAATTATAAAAATACATATAAAATGCAAAAATAATAATATAATTGCTTACATATAGACTCCTTTTGAAGCACAATTGTAGTCTTAGAATCAAACCACCACAAGACATCTAGGGAGGATATTTTACCAATAAATCTTATAGGGTTTCATACTAAAAAATCTCTTCACTCAAAGGATTTTTATCCTTAGGAAAGGCTTAAGCATGAACTAAGTGCAAAGTACCAAATGGGGGGAGGGGGGATGATTTAATAATAATCAAAATGTATTTTACAAAGGATAGCTAGGTATATATAGAATTTACATGGAGGAGGGACAGAATAGAGAGAGAATGAGGAAAGAGAGAAAGTTAGAACCATAAAATAGTGACTCATGCTTATAGTCATCTTGGGATGCAAGTTAGTCAAAAATATATAGATAAATTAGCCACCCTCTATCTTTGTTCCCCACCTTCCACAAGTTTCCAAAAAAACATTACTCACAAATGTGAGAGAAAATTTGGAATAGTGCAATCCTGTCATCTTTTTCCATGTGACCTCAATGATTCCTAGACAAGATCTAATCAAGTTTGACCCATTCTAAAAGGCCATTTCATGTTAAAACACAATTCCACCGAGGGTGGTAACCAAAATATTTATCCTTGTCTTGTTCAAGCACATGATTTATAAAAGACAAAACACTTGTATTTTAGTCTCATACTTCTTCACATGCATAATATACCCTTGTGGGTCATGCTAGATCATCCATAAGCCACCTCACTTATTACATCATCAATTGCATCACCTACCACATCACCATGAATAGTTATGATGAGTAGTAATTCATGAATAGTTCTAGTGTATAATAACCTTTTAATAGTGACCCCCACACTAATGTTCCCTAACATCACTAGAATTATCCATTTTAAAACAAATAGGCTAACGGTCTTCTTCAAAAGTCTTATTTTGAATAAGCAGACATTACATTTATTTAGCATTTCATGGCAGTCCCAAACTCATTTATTAAAAAGGTTTCACTTGTGTGGGAATCCAATCCATGGTATAAAACTTTAAGGAACTCTTATATGAATCCCAATCTTAGCTCAATCCTAAATAACTAACTTGAATGAATGATTCCACAACATAAATCTAAAAATAACCATGCTCTCCTGCAAACTTAATGGTGACCAAAATTATGATGATATATTTATATCCTTAAATAGGCCACATGGACATAATATTTATTATCAATAATTTGATATTACATAACCAACTAGCTAGATTTATTATATTATATATTATTTCATCTTCCACAATACAATAAGAGAAGACAAGGTATCTATTGTATCATTTTAGTTAGAGAAGTGTGTTATCCAATGGTATGAATGGTATCAAAAATATCATATAGAAAACACTTAGAATGATTTTCTTGAGTTTTTTTTGGTTCCCTACAAATTGTTTGAAGATCAACTATGGGATGAGATAAACTTCTATATTTTGAATATATTCATGATGAAATCTAAATATTGAGGTATTGATGGGTTTCATTATGAATTATATCAATCTCATTGTGATATAGTGTGTTTATTTGATCAAATTCTATCTTGAAGTCGCTCAAATCCATTCCTTTAGAAATCTCATTAACAAATGTATTATTATATTCTTTAACAAAATAAAATATTTTGAGTTCATAACTAGTTGGCATCCTATTATTTTGTTTATTGTTTCCTATAGGATTATTTATAAGTCCATTAATCTTATGATTAGATATCTTATTCCCCTCATTTTTTCCCCTAAGTAGACAAGCTTCACATGCGATAGATACATATTTAAAAACATCATTTCTATTTGGGAAGGAATGGAATGGGAACAATGGTATTACCAAATGGATCTATTTATGAAGATTAGTTTTGAGAAAGTTTGTGAAATAATTAAATGGCCTTTCATTTTGGCCAAGATTCAAGCCTTGATATTTGGCCCTATGTTTGTTATCATAGTTAAAATGATTTTTGAATATGAATCTATTGGCATTGTCATTAATTGGGTTCAATATGACCATTTTGTCTTTTTTGTTATATTCATCAAGGTTTCCTACTTGATCCCTCCCTCAATGTGTTAGTGTCTGAAATATTCTAGTAACTATTATCTAATTACTCTTCTAGAGGTATGGTCAAAGGTACATTTCTTGGTAAAACCCAATATCAAGAGGTTAATGGACACTTTGGTAATGATTATTTCCTTTCATTAGTTGTGGGTTCTCCAATAAATGGATAAAAACCCAATTTTACATAAATTCCATCTCACCCTTACCTATTTTTTTTGTTTTAGTACAAGTAGAATTAGATCAAACCTATAAATTTTCGTAATTTTTTTGGCATCCCTTTTTCCTTTCAAGATTATTCCTCTAATTTGAGGTTGTATGTGATGCAAAGGGTGCAAAATAAAATTTATTATAGGATATTTAAATTACTTTTATGAGTAGTAAAATTCCATATTATTTTTAAGGTTCTAAATGTCATTAATGTTTATTAATCCTTTTGTAGGGATCCCTCTAAATCTTTCTATTATAAGTGGGAAAACAATTATATATTTTTTTTGTTCGATAGTTCTAAGTGCAGTCATGGGTTCCATCAAAAATCTTAGGATATCTATTGCATGTAAAGATCCATACGAGGGTTTGTTATTTCATGGATTGTGTTCTAAATGGACCATCAATGCCTTAGATGGTAATGATAACTAGTAAATAGTTGATAGGAATTTCATTACTTAGGGTATTCCCATGGGAAAAGGAGCATGGAAGGGATTGAATCTTCAAACTATGTTGCTCACTTACATCCTTGACATTATTATGTGTAAATTTGTGTCTAATAGTATCTATAAAGCTTGGTAGATATGAAAATGCATTTCATTTGGGATGGCTATGAGTTTCAATCTGGGATTTATCTCAAATCTCAGTCTCTATGGTGGTCTCTAGTTATAACTTATTTCGAAGTCCCCTTTTCCCTTATGACTTGAAATAAAGTTATTCATATTTTAAAAAATAGATTCAAAGTGATCTTGAAATTCTTTTGTAATGATACTAAAGACTTGATAACATATCATATTTATGCCCTAATTTTAGTTACAAACCAATGATAAATATTTTAACATAGAAACGTAGAATTCCATACTTGATATCCATCTCCACAAGATTGGTATGAAAAACCCCTCTAAATTTTGGATTAACTTGAAATGCAATTTTGAGACTGCCACCCACTAGTATAAACCCCAATTAGGTTATTAAATCCTCTCTCTAAATTCTCTTCCTGTTGAAACTCTCAATTCCAAATGGATAGTCAAACCCACTAATTCTTTTTGGATAAGAAGTTAGTTCCATGCCTACCACTACTATAGTCAATTGGATAACTTACGAAGGTCCATTTTATGTAGATTAGTTAGAAGATGACAATGAATTTTACTCAACAAATAATACTAAAAGGCACATTACATTGAATATATATTCAAGACTCATAAGAGCCATTATTTTCTCCATCACAATGTCAACTAGTGTTATAAACTACTTTACATTTTGAAAATTGAACACAAGCAATTTCTCATATTATTAATTATACTCCACTAGTAATATGTTAGATATAATTATGTAGGATACAATGATCATATTGTTGATGATGACCATGATGGTTATGTCACATCACCAAATAATTTATTTATATTGTGAAATTAGATACACATGATACTACTTGATCATGATGTGTAAAATTAGCCACATTTGAGACAGTTTTTACATGTGAGTATATTATTGGTGGGATCATTATTTAGCATTGCATAACATTATAATAATGATATGTTAAATAAAAATATGAATATAATATTCAAAAATTAAAAAACCAAAACCTATGCATGGCATGTATTGTATTTTTACATGATTTGTTTATGTTTTATCATATATAGTACATTATATATCTATTTTTATTTTCAAATACATTTCATGATGTACATGAGTGATATTTAGGATATACATGCCATTTACAACATGGACACAAAGATGCAAGACATTACTCCAATTAAATTTGAATCAATTAATTATTATTCAATTTATTAAAAATATCAATTAAATAATAAAAATATGTCTATAGAGATATGTTAGTAGTTATAAAATAAAATATATCAATTTGTAAAATCAAATAGAAGTCGTCAATAAATGATACACGGTGTGGTATGACATCTTGGAAATTTGCAAAACTATAATAAATAATTGTAAATTACTCACAATAATATGTTATAAATAATGAATCAGAAGCAATTTATAAATTTTAAGTATTTGGTTATAAATAACTATATTAACTCAAATTAATACCTTAAAACTTAAACAAAGAAAATCAATAAAATTTTACTAACAATAAAATGTAATAATGTTTTTAATAAATCCTTATATAAATAATTATATTAATCATAAACTAATATTCCAAAATATTAAAAAAATATAACTAATAAATTTTTATTCACAATCAAACATACAAATAATTGTTGAATTTAATATATTTTTTAACATGTATTTGATTTAAGAATATTAAAAGTAGTCATCATCATCCATTTTAATTTATTAATAATTTTAAACATCTAAATTTATATAATTATAAAACTAATTAATTATCAATAAAATTGATTTAAAAAATCTAACAAGGGCACCATGCGCCAAGTCCCTATGGGAGTTTGTAGATTTTACTTTTGTTTGTTGTTCAGTTTGAGAATTATTATGATGTTGTGGTTTTTAAATAATTATAAAGTACAGTTGTATATTACATATTTTTAAGCTTAAAGAGCAAAAAAACTAATTTGTCTATTAATCCAATGAGAATGATACACATGTAAACACAAACATACCTTTGATTGAGATTGTGGATATGGAGAGGGAGATGACCCTCCTTGAGATTGACCAGGAGTTGATGTTGGCATCGTAGATTCTTCAGTTGGACCAAGCGCAGGTGACAATGATGAAATCTGTGCAGGGATCAGACTTTAGACAAAATCTATAAAGGCTTTGGGATAGCTAAAATTGGTGATGGTGAAATCACATGTGGAACTAGGGACGATGAGATATCAAGAGCAGAAGATGTGGGTATAGTTGTAGAGTGTGTCAAAGTGGTAGCAAATACGGGATTGGATTAAGGGAGAAGATACTAGCACTTATGAAGATGAAATTTGTGAAACAATGGACAATGCTGGAGGTTTTAATGGTGGACTAGATGTTATTAAAGGTGGGAATGTAGTGGGGGCCAAAGAGGGCATAAATGTTAGAGGAGTCGAAGCTGTAGACAATCCTTTAGGGATTCACTTTGTCTGCCTGGCCTAACCAGGGTGATTCAAACCAAACCCTTCCCAATAAAAATGCGTAGTATATAAGGAAATAATTGACTCAAAGAAATAGGAAAAGAGAAAGTACTTTTTATCCACCACAAAGGCTTTCGAGAAACAAATTCTACTATAGCAAATTTGTATCATAGATAAATCTATTTATGGGAAATACTTTAACTCCTTTACAAAGACATTTAATTTTTCAAAAAAAATGAACTATAAATTAAATTGATTTTGATAATCAAAATATTCTTAAATTTTATTTGACTCACTATATCCAAATTTATACAAAAAATATTTATCATTTATTACTATTTATTATTATAAATTAATAGTTATTTCCTTTTATATTTTAATCATTTATACAAAAAATATTTATCATTTATTACTATTTATTATTATAAATTAATAGTTATTTCCTTTTATATTTGATTAAATTTATTACATTTTATTGCTAAAACCACTTAACCATTCCAAGAGTAAGTTATACCTGACGTCAATCCTATGTTTGAGTGGACAGTATAATGTATTAAATTAACCTAAACATAATTATTAAATCGACTAGCGCGAAGACATAATTATTCTCAGCATGTTCTGCCAAACATGCTTTTCTATACAACTACAAACATAGCTACAACTGACCCACAACACCGACACATTCTCCATAAAAGCCAAATAATGTGACAGTTACAGCTGTGCAAGGTCAAAATCAACATACCTTCTCCCTGTTCGAAAAGATCATGGATTATTATAATAAATGCATTAAATAAGTAAAGAACAAGGCTTCATGTATCAATATTTTCAATTTGCAGTGTAGCCAATAATTATGATGAAGTCACTCAGGTGTGCTATTTACAATTAAAAAACATTTTTGAAAAAATGAAAAAAATTGATTCCATAAAATAAGCGCGTGTAGATCATCACATCAAAGAGAAATTTATCCACTAAAAAAAGGCCTCTTAATCACAGACGCATAATTATAGAGCAGTAGCACCCCCGAATGAATGATGGAGCATGACAACAATGACTATCTTACTTTTATTTCTCACCCTAAGTCCCCGTTTCATAATCCAGAGACAGAGGAATGTGTTCGTCTTTGTAAATGTAGATACCTCCATGAAAAACACCTGCAAGGCCACCTCCAATGAAGTCTCCACCCAGTATACCCAATTGTTTGTGAAGTCTCCACTCACCACAATGGGGCTAAATGAACATGCAGGGTTCATGGAGTCTCCAGAGATGGGCCCATAGGGCAAAATGTTTGCACCCACAATGAACCCAATGGGTACAATAATGCCCATGTTTCCCTTCTTTGGGTCACCTACAATCGCATACACTGTACACCAGTGCGAATGTGATAATAATCTCCATCACAACTCCATCTAAAACGCTCATGCTGGTTACCACGTTATGCATTGGGATGGACTGCACATTCATAAGAATAAGAATAAACACTATTACACTTGTGTTGCTTAGAAAGTTCACGGAGGATTGCTTTTCCTCCCCGTACTAAAATATTTTCTTGGAAAGGTAGTTGCAAATCGCGTGGCCTTCTCAGCCTCCTGGCATGTATATTCAGACAGATGAGCCATGGGATTATATTTAAATTTATGTAATGGGGATAGATAGGTAACTCATAGGTTTTTGTTACTAATTTTAATATGCAGTTACCACCATTTTAAATAGAAAAAATGAATGTAGTAGGTTCTGAGCAAGGCTTGGTGGTGGTGGTGGTTGTTGTTGTTTACATATAGAATTAAGAAAATAAGGAGAAAAAAGGAATATGTATTATATAATTTATTTTTAAAGTAATTAAATTTATTAATTTGGTTTATTTTTATTTCAAGACATAATATTTATTTTATTTTTTATATGAAAATCATAAATAACTGGCTAAAGAACTAATTAATTATATAAAATATTTTAAAAATTTATAATTATATTTATTTTTTGTAGACACCTAAAAATGTTACTTATGAATAGTTTTCAAATTATAATATCATAGGGTACCTTTGTGTTTGTTAGTTATATGTCTAGATGAAATTTTTATTGCCACATTTTTGTTTTTTTTTTAATTTCTTTTGTGTCTCATCCATTGTTATCACCCCTCCTCTTTCTCTTTATCTATGTTAGTGATATACAAGAGAATGAGGAGGTGAAGTGAATGGTCACCTTACTCTTCCTCTCTTCCTTTATCTATGTAGGAGGACAATAAATATTTTAATTGGGTGAAGAAGAAAGGTTCGAAGGTTCTTATATATACCAAACAAAATAACTATTATCAAATAAATCAATATGAAAGTATCGAACTCCAAAATCCTGGTAATGGAATTTTACTGTTATAAAAAGAGTTTCTAATAAATTTTTTTTAAAGTAGCTATAACTATTGTGGTGAAATACAAGTAGAGAAATAATGGGATAAACAGTAACAACTATAGAATGCTAGTTAACAATATGAAAAAATAAGGCCTAAAGGTTATATTATTATTTATTTTGTTTAGATCGATACTCATGGAAAAAATGGGTCCCTGGGCCCATAAACATAGTCCTCAAAAATCCAAAATTACTTGGCTTGGCGGAATAACCATCAAGGCATTAAGCAAACAAAAAACAAACGTGATAAATATTTCTTTTAGACTTGGGAACAAAACATCCTCAAATTAATACTCTACCTTCTTCCATCATCCATTAGAACTCGAGGTCCTAACAAAAGGATTTGGAAAGAGACAACCTTTCTATTTCTAACCAATTTCCATGCTTCTAAATTACTTAAATTATCTGAAATCCCAATTTTCAGATAATCCACCTTTTCAGTATTAACTTTATCTACTTTATTCTTAATTTTCAGATCCCTTTTTTCCTTTTCAATAGATCTAGCATTCTAGGAAATCGTCGAGGAGAGCACAATTGGTTTTTTTACTAATTTTAAAAAATCTTTTGAGCAAAATATTCTGAAATATTACCAAAATTCAATCTATGATTGCTAACTGGAAGCATTGTCAGAAGCTCTTTTTTATTCTCCTTCCCCCAAGAAGATAGTAATTTTTTTTTGGATTTGGGAGAAGAAGTTTAAACATGACCCACTTAAAAACAATTTATACATCTGAAAGGTATACCTTCAATGTCAATGGATTGAGACTAGCACTTTTCTTTTACTTTTAATTCGATCGTCTCAGGAAAATCTTTAGAAATATATAAATAAACCAATAATATTACAGCAGTCATTCTGAAAAATTTACGCGAAGAAACATTAATTTTCAATAATTCTCCCAAAGTTTTATCGATAATTGTAAGCCTAGGTTTGTTCTAGAACTAAATAGAAAGATACAACATCCTTATCCAAATCGATCGAACGGAAAAATTTTCCGTTAAAAGGTTAAAATTAAAAAACCATGGTTTGAACAAAAGAAGGTGATTATCAATATTCCAAAATTTAACTTGAAGGATTTTATTTTGATCGATCAAATCATCAAAAGCTACAATAAAAAGGCCTCTAACATCAAGGTAAATTTATATGTCACCTGTCAACAATCGCTGCTAGGACTACGAAATCCTTTTATGCAAAATTAGGAGGGACAGCGAAAACCTATCAAAACAAGAAATCAGGGCCTTCTCCATAAACCATGCTTCGAATTCAACAATCTCCTTCAACACTTTATCCTTCAAATTTAGCACTACAGGATTGGAAACCCTCGATTGATCCAAATTGAAATTTTCCAAAGATGCCCTAACCTCCAAAACAGACCTGGTAGGGAGCGGCCATAATTCTTCCAAGATTTATATACCAAAACTCCCATCTTCCTCAGATACCGTAAGCGGCAGCTGCACAAAAATATTGAAAACCTCTCCCTTTAACGGCTTCGCAATCTTCCCTTATTTTTCCTTAGCCTAAAATTCTCTAGGAGATGACTCCTTTGACGCAGATGCTCTAGGAATCGTCATCTTCCCACCGTGAAAGATAGAGGAAGAGTTACGGAAGACCCAAGAATACGAGGAGGCAAAGGTCGCCGCAGGGCTAAACCCGTACCCCAAGCGCAAGCTGTCGTCGCAAAAGCGAAGAGAGTTGCGAGAGGGCACTCGCTCGATCAAAATCACATTTCATTGTATTTATTCATATATTTCCACTCATACTTACTGTAAGGTGGTGAGCATAATTTTCTCATTATAACATTATTTATTATTTGAAACAAGAGCAACAACTTAATGTATTGCACCGTTTTAAGTATATGATATAATTTAGTTTGTTCATTTACTTAGAGGGTGTATAATTTATCTAATAATTAACAACCATCCTTAGCATTTAATGAGCACGAGATTTGTACATTGACTATGTTTGTTATACTTAAAAGTAATTGTATTGTTAGTGAGAATAAAAATGTATTTTATTTCGGGTGATTTTCAGTCTTTGTGTTGGTTAGTTTTATATGAGATGTGGCTATGAAAAAAAATGAATGAAACATTTTCGACTTTTATATACTTAGGTGAGAACTCACATTCAACCACAAGCGTATAGATAAATATAATAAATGCCCACTCATTTATTGCAGTTATTATTTGTCTAAAAATTCTAATATATTACTTTTTAATATATATATATATATATATATATATATATATATATATATATATATATATTTTGCATGAATATTGATATAGGTATTATGGAGTTGAGGACACTTATATAGAGTTTCTCGTACCTCTCATTGACATAAATCTCTATTTATATTTTAATTGAAAAAAAAATCTTTTGCAAACAATCTTGATGATTTGGAGACATTCGATTAAATGGTGCACTACTTTAACCTTACTAAATCTTAAGTTTTAATCATCTACCTTCTATATACATGATAAAATATTTTTATTAAATAATGATTGAAAACAAATGTACATGCCAATGGTGTTTCAACAAGATGGATGTGTAGCAACTGTTAAGTGTCAATGGCCTAAATTTCAAACATTAATGTGCACCTAAGTAATGAGCTGAATTTTATTTAAACACTGGTATATCAAAGTCAAAAAAAAAAATAGTGATACCATACAAATAAGTATCTTATTATATTTTAATCATACAATTCCCTCATTTACCCCTCTTCTACACCTAAGGAAGGATATATTTCACTTTTATCAATAACATGTTCTTTAAAACATTATTACTGTTCACAAACTAAAAAATATTGATCATCATTAAATACATGAAAATTTATAACATTATCAAAAACATAAAGATAGGGGATCAATTGCATATATAATGTTTTCAAATTGGGGTCATTTAAAGGAAACATATTCCTTGTTGTGGCTGTAAGTGACTCCATAATTTGGTTTTAATCTCTAATAATAACTGTAATGTTAAAGAAAACAAAGTAGTCAATGACATCCCATGTATTGTAATTATCTCTTAAAATATGATGATTTAAACTAATATCTTCTTCTAGATTAATTCTTTACATTTTCATTTTTTGAATAAAGCAAGCTTCAAACCAACAATCACATCTTCACATTCGAATAAATTATTTGTGTAATAAAAATTAAAATAAAATGAAATCAATTATTTTCCTCCCTTATAACACAATTCTTGTGCCTTTAGAACAAGTTCCATTTTTTTTTTTAAAAATCTATAAGCCATCATGGTCAATGTTCATCTATTCTTTATTATGAGAAACATACTTTATGGTTAGTGTAAAACCCTATATCACTCGACACATAATTTACATTTTCATTCTTCATGTTATATCAATGATAACTAATTTAATTTTAGGCTCTTTATTGACCCGTATCTAACTATACATGCCTTTCCAAAGTAGCCACATGATAGAAAAATGGTGGCCAAGCAAATGTATAACTTTATTGACCAATACACAATAAGTATCATACCATAAGATTCAAAGATGTAAAAGATTTTGATATCTATGAATTTATCCACCATTGTTTCAAAGGGTAGTTGTACATGTATGTTAACTACTCCCTACTTGCTCTGACATCTTATTTATCTATATTGATAATTATTCAATCAAATTTAATTTCGGTTAGTACTTATTCTTGAATTTCCCCCAAGCCTAATGTTGTTAGAGGCCTCTAAATCCACTAGACAATTATGAACATTCTTATCAAAAACTTTAAACGTAAGGATAAATGGGTCAGACTTCAATTATATATTTATGGATGACTCCATCGACATGGAATTTTTTATAATTATTTTATGGTGATTTTTAAGTCAAGTATTTCGAAATGAAACCACTTTATTCTTTGTTATGATATATCTCATGATTTTTTTCGGTTAGCTTTAATCTTATTCATACCCTCTAAAACGTTATAGTTTAATTTTCTTTTCTTCACATGGGAATCAACAGGGAGTGTCGGTTATTTCCCTTTGGTGGAAGACGATCATTTTTGGCTTTGGGATCATGTGGGGTGTCGCTATTGTCTGCGAGGCATGTAAATAGTGAGGGGTTGTTATTGTGTTTTGTTTATTAGTGAATAGATATGTTTTCACTAATATTGAAAAGTGTTCACTTGTTTTTTATTTTATCCCAATTTAATGTATTTTTTTGTTCGGAAAGATGAAAGTCTTTAGCATCATAGCAATATTGGCATGGAAAGTGTTATGGGAATTGGATTAATAAATGAAATGTTATTATTGGCATTAATTTATACCTTTTCATCTTTTTTTAAAAAAAATATTTTAAAGGTGTTGAAAATTTTGATAGTTTAGTCCGTTATGTTTAGAAGTGGTGTGGAATCTACATCAATTGGGTAAGGTCAATTCATTTATATTGATCTTTATAAAGTTGTTGGAAGACGGATCTATATTATGAGGTTGATTGGATGAATTTTTAAACATTTTATATGTAAAATTTATCAGTAGTTTTATATTAAAATTATTGACTTATAAATAATAAAATTGAATAAATATAACATATTAGTATTGTATACTTGGCATATATAAATAATATTTGTACACTTTAGTTCTATATCATCCTTATGTTGAAAGGATCACACTCATCATCTCACTATGCTTAAATTATTATCATATAGTCTGATCCTTATCATTATTATGATTTAGATCATCTTTACTATGGAAAAATCTTAACCCTAATAAAAAAGACTTCGCTATCAATTACATACTCATATCTATTTTCTATCCTTATAGACACTACTGACCATAGAGGGACACTAGAGTCAAGATCCTTATTTAGTGAACACTTTTAAAAAATCATCCAAATTTTAAATAATTCAAAACCTATGGGTCAACCTATTCATCTTAATGTAATGTATGAATACAAGTCTTAATATTTCTCACTATGCACCTACAACTTGCCAAGCAAGCATCTACTAATGCTCATCTAATAAAGCACACAAATGAGTAATTCCACACTATTTGTCCCTATTTCCTTATCAATAATATGAGAATTAATATAAAATGTACGAGTCATTGAAATACCAATATATGTGCTATATTTTCCAAGTTATAAGCTAGATCATTGGATTCATATACATATAACATATTACACTATTATTCATTAACACTCCCACACATAGGGTAAAAGTACTTCAATTTGAAGCCCTTCTTGTAATATTGGATATGCATGCAATGCTCAGTGGTAGATAGGTCATTGAGGTCATCTTGACACCATGATCACACTAACAACTTTTTGGAAAACTCCTAAGGGTGAACAAGGGTGAAGAACTAGGGTTTCATCAATAAGAAAAGAATGATAGCCTATATCCCAAATATGAAAAAAATCATTATAAAGGTGTAATAAAAACAAAAATGGTGAATTTGATTACATAGATATCTGGTACTTATTCAATAAAGGAAACCTATGGCACAACATGGATACGTGCATCGACACTATGTCCAAATTTGATGGTAGTATCTGTGGCTACAAAAGCATAATTTCTAGAACCTAATGATTGATCTAGAATCTTCATCATGTAACCTTATACCTATATCCAACCCAAATCTAATAAAAACAAATAAGTATCAATATATGTTATCATTTCAAAGTATTAAACATCTTTCAAACTTGGTTCTTTATACATTTAGCATATCTTAATTTTACAATTCAGAATAATCATTTATTTGAGTTTACAATAAATTAGGATGCTATATATTAGTTTGTCACCTTTGTACTTAAGATACTTATATATATCTTAACGTTATACACACATATCTAACATTAAGGTTAATCATTTGTTGAACCTAACCTCTCTGTCTCCTTATGTAATTTTTTCTATATCCTAAAGTTTTCATCTAACTAGGGTTTCAAATTATTGTGATTTTTAACTTATTTCCATTATTAATTTGTAATAAACCTAGGTGTATTTCTAGACTTTGGGAAATACATACAAAATATTTTATCTCCCTCTTCTTCCACCTAAGATGGTTCAAGATAATGTAATGTCAAATTCCCTAAATAATGAGTGTGCCAATGATGAAAATGAGCAAAATAAAAAAAAACACCATGATAAAGTATGCATAAAATCATGAAAATGACTACATGAATAATGAACATCAATAATTAGATGATGACAAAATAAATGTCATTTATATGTTTCAAGAGAGTATTTGTAAAAACATTTAAAATATTGATAAGATCCTTGTTACTATTTTTAAACTAAAGATGCTAAAGGCACTAATGAAGTTTATAACCCCTTTACCACATCTTTGATGCCTTTATCTAGTGAGGGCAGGTATTTTGTTTTCAAAATATTATTCTATTAATATAATACCCTTAATACTGTGCCTCCTATGAGAAAATTGGAATATTTCAAATCAAATATAAATTTCAATGCCTATATCTTCTCAAACCATGTTGTTACACCCTTTAGTGATTTCTCAAGAAACAAATCTTAATCCTAATGGGTCTAGTGAGAATTCCATTTTCCAATTCATCAAATAGTTGGAAGATAAAGTTTCTAATATTGAACAAATTTATATCACATCTCCTCATGTTATTGACTCTCAATATTTGTTATATAATTTTATTGTACCTAAAATTTCTGTACACCCTTTTCCATCTAGTTTTGTTACACCCAAGATCACATTTTATGATGAAAAAGGTGATCTGAATAGCATCTTTGATTCTTATTTGTAACATCCCTTATTATTCTTTAAATTTTATAATTTTGACCAAAATATTTTAAAAAAGCATCAAGGACTATGCCTTGTAGTGTCTTTATGATTTACCTATAAAATCATTGAAAACATTCAAACCCATTTCAAACCAATATTTATCACATTGTTATATCGACATCACTAACAAGATTTCTCATTCTCAAAATGATAAGATCAAACAAATAACCAATGAACCAATCAATAAATATGTCTTGAAATATAAAATAATGATATCCAAATGATAAATTCAATAACCATTAAGTAAATCCAATAAATGTTAAACACAAGTTACTTACTCCTCTCCATGAGTTCATATTTTCCATAAATTTAAAATATTTTGATAAATTATACCATGTTCACAAAGTAGAATTAGTCATTACAAATACAGGATTAATCATTACATGGTTCTCATTATTCATAAGTTTTTATTATTAACAAATTTGACTTGCTTTAATAAACTCTCATCATATTATTTTTAGTATTCATAAACTAAAGAATTTCAAAAAAAAATTAATAATCAATCCTCAAATATATTCCTACTCTTACATGATTTTAAAAAGTATATATATAATTTTCAATTCTTCCAAATTCTTACTTTGTCACATTAACAAATGTTACCCCATTTACTGCATATTTATCAATGAATATGAAGCAGTTCAATTAGCCATTTATACTCAATTCTTCATAAATACCAAAAATAATATTTAGACTCACAAATTCTTAATATACTTAATTAAATAAAACTATATCCTATGGATGTGGAAAATGAGATTTGCTTTCATATCATGGATAATTACGTAAACTAAGAAAACATGAATTCATTCGGAAAAAGAGAAAATGGGAAACACTTAAAATTGTGGGAACTAACATTTGTAAAAATTTAGTAATTTCTTCGAATCAGATTTTTTAATGTTCATAAAATTATATTTAATTTTATTTGAATTATTGTCTATCAGAGATATTGGTGGCAATATATAAACTAACATTTGCCTTTATGGTGCAAGAAAAGCCAGAGGATAGATAAACATTGTTCATACTTGACTTAATGTAATGATAAAGCACTTTAATTTATATTTTTTTTACAAAGTATTTATTTTTGTTCTTCACTACCTAGTAAATCTAATTTGTATAATTCAATTATCAATTTTTTTGATTACCTTTGAAAAAATATTATATAATATTTATTAATTTAATTTATATAAGTATTAGATTATAATTATAATTATATATATATATATATATATATATATATATATATATATATATATATTTTAATATTGTATCATTTTTTTTATAATATATATTAATAATGAAAGTGTTGAATCTATAAAATGTATTGTATGTAACAATAGTTACAAATATATATATTTGTATTGTATATAACAATAATTACAAAGATAGATTTCTTATGAATGGTGTGTAAAATATAACTTTGTCAATATTTCTTCCTGTAATTTTTGAACATTTACATATTTACTTTCATTCTTGCAAATATTTCAAAGGTAAATATAGGAGAGATATATGTGTCACTGATTGGACATACTCTTCATACAATAGTAAATGTTAAGCCTTGGTGATCAATATCTCCAATGTTAATTGTTTCTTTATTGAGTGTTATTCCTTTTGCATTATATATGGTTAAATCCTATACCAATTTTAGAGGCATCTGGTGATGATTACCTTATGTAATAGGAGCAATCAATACATGTATAGGATTCTTGACATTCCATGTATAACTAGTAAGTGTTTTATTTTTATTTATGAAAAATATTCCCCTTTTACATGTTATATAATGATAGACTACCTTTATTCTTTGTTATGCAAACATCACTCAAAAATTCAAATTATATTAATCAATTTGAAACTCAATCATGCCGCAAGTAATACATAAATTTGTACATCATAGAAATTCTTGCATCATATTGTACTTGCTAAGTGTTTTCTTTCCTTTTGTGAGGTATGTTCTTCTTTGAATCAAAATGTAATCCACTAAACTCCCTCCCACCTAGGATCAATGGTCAAGCCAAGGTCTTTTTTTTTAAGCTCGAGATGAACAAATGGATCAATTCAATATATAAACTCGTTTGATGTAGTGTATATTAGATGTAGAGTATTTCCATAATCAAATAAAAAATAGTCAATAAAATATGGTACCATCCTATGAGCTATAAACAACATTGTAATTTGTACAGAATATGTACCTTCTAATATATGATTTTACATGAAATAGCCTTTCAATACTAACTTAAGAAGCTCAATATATCTTTTTTCCATATCATCTAAATTTATTATACATATATCATATATATTTATAATAATTGATATTATAGTTTTTTAATATGCTATTAAACTAATATATATTATTATAATTTAAAATAATATTTAATAATATAATAATATATACCACATACATATATAAATTTAATATATATTCATAATAATTCATTATATATAATTTATTATTAATAATAATATGTAATACTAAAATGTATTATACACAAATACATGACCAAAACTCATATTCCAATTGTAAATATCACATGTTTTCCTATAGATTCTTTAAAATGTTAAGAGAGGAATGCCAACCATGTTCAAAATTAAATAATAAAAAATTTAATTGAAATCATTAAATCAATATGAAAAGGCTTACCAATTTTTTTTTAAATTTTCAACTATGCAAAATAAACATATTAATTACATAACTTATTCAAAACATACCACCCTCATTGCTAAATATTTGTGCTATCCACATTTGGTTACAGATAATATTTAACACTTTTTACAAATTGAGGCACCCCATCTCAGAAAACCATTGATGAAACTACTAAAGCATATCATCATCATCATCATCATCATCATCATCATCATCATCATCATCATCATCATCATCATCATCATCATCATCATCATCATGTTGTTGTACAGAAGATCATTACAAAGGGGTTACTCCAACTTTACCAAGTCTATCTATACATAAGAAAAACCCTGAAGGCCACTACGTTTATGAAACTCTCCTTCAATATATAATCCAAAAATCAGCCAAAATCAAAGCAGCACAAATCAGCCAAAGATTACATGGTGTGCAGTTGCATTTGAAGATTCGATATATAATCCATAGTCTACAGGAAACTAAGATCAACATTTTTCATGTCCCTGCCACCTGGAATCACTCTCTACAATACCCAGACTCTTCTCTCCACTACACGCATATTATCATCCACATATTTTGGCTCCCTCAGCTTGTACACCACAATATTAGCACATGTCTGCCGTGAGGTGAATGTCTTGTTTTCTCCTAAGCTTACTGTAGAAATTTCCAATTGTTTGGTACATGTGGCAAGGTTAGATTGCGGAAAAAACATATGCATTTATAATCTCTTGTGAGACGAATCTCGGGGAGCCCGCTGTATTAATATATCCACTAAATTTTTTAATAAATCGTTATATTAATTATAAATTAATATATCAAAATATAAACAAATGATAATTAATAAATTATTATTCACAATCAAACATAATAATAATTATTGAATTTAATATATTTAAGAACATATATTTGATTTTAAAGTATTAACAAGTAATCTTCATCCTCATCTATTTTAATTGATTAATACTATTATATATATAATTTTAACCATCTAAATTTATATAATTATAAAACTAATTAATTCTCCACAAGATTGAGTTCAAAAAATCAAAAACCACACCCATCCTTCATATAAATGAATTTATTTTACCTATTCTAAAAAAATCATAACACCTTAAAATTTTATGAATTTAAATTTTTTATAATTTATAAAATGATGAGCGGGTTTAAAAATTAAAAATAAAGAGGAAAAAGAATCCATCGGAGTCTTTGAACGACAAACATTACATAGTTATATCTAACAATCCATATGATAACAATCCAATAAAACAACTTAAACTTGTGGAAAGAACATCACAACTAACAGAAACATGAAACCTGTTAGGGATATTTGCTTATTATGGAATCAAAAATTTATTATAAAATGGCCAAGTCTTATAGTTAGCCCATCCCAGAATCTATTTTGAAGTTTTTTGTATTTGTGTCAAAATTTAGAACAACCTCAGTCTAAACTGAAAAAAAAAACATCTATCCAAGTAAAGTTTGTACTGGGATCGACTTTTGTCAGACTTGTATACCCTTTCTCTATAGTATTATTGAGACTCTCTACCAATCCCTTAAGAAAGATTACATTCGTAGACATTTTGTATAAAATCACATAAGTCATTGTCAGTGTCTAACACCAACAAATTAGGATGTTATGCACATAAAAGAAAATAAACAAAATATGATAATAAAAGCATGTAAATGAAAAGAGGTCATCTAGTTAGACTAGAATCAGATTACACTCTCTTTACAGCTTCTTAGCACTCTCATCTCACACCATGTACATGTATGGCTACTCCCAATTTGAATAAAATTTAACAACCCTTAGCCTTCTACTTATAGACTAACATTGCACAAAGGTTATTACGAAAACATAGCAATTTAACTAGCAATTGTATACAATTTAAGTCTAAGTATGGTATGAGATACTAGGAGTGAGGTCTATTCCACTCAACCTAAATATGTCATACAAAAATAAGCTCAGGAATTTGTTGTCCCTGCGACTATCTATGCTCTTAGGCAAACCATGTAGTCTGAATATCTTCCTAAAGAAGAGAACAACCACCTGTGTTGTTGTATATATTGTTGAAATTGTAAATAAAGAGGAATTTTCATTAATCGATCAACCAAAACATATATATTATCCTTACCCATCCCTTTCAAAAGCCTAGAAATGAATTCCATAGAAATACTTTCCCATTTCTAATTGGTAATAAGCAGGGCATATAACAACCCAGATGGAAAGGACTTAATGTACTTAAGGACATAATTATTAAGTCATTTCCATGTGAATCTCTCTCAAATCTTCTTGTATGTCTTTAAGAAACCCGAGTGACCAACCATAGGTGTATCATGAAATCTCCTCAACACTTTCACCTTAAGCTATAGGTTGGGAACTAGGTAAATCCTTTCCTTGTAAATGAATAAATATTTTGTCACCAAATATCTGTCATCTTCAATAGTTCCCTCAATATTTCTAGATGCTTAAGAGGCCTTAGTATACTAAGATAAAATCATCTCCCTCCAATTAGTTGTGATCTCCACTAAAGCACATAAACGAGGCCTCCTTGAAAGTACATTAACAACCACATTCTTCTTCCCTTTTACATACACATTGTCAAATTCATATGCCTACAATATACCCACCCAATTTTATTTCCTATCATTTATATATCATTGATTTAGGAAGTGTTTGAGGCTATTATGGATAGTTTTAATAGTTAACTTACTACACACAAAGTATGATCTAAAATTAGCTAAAGCATGCATGATGGCCATCATTTCCCTATCATAGATAGAATAGATCTTCTCAATGCCTCTCAAATTATTGCTCTTAAAATCAATGAGATGTTTTTTCTTAATCAAAACAATTCCTATCCCTTCTCCCGATGCATCACTCTCTAACACAAATGGTTTAGATAAATCCAAAATAGCTAGGACTATTCAAGTACATATTAGTTGCTTGAATTGATCAAATCACCTATGATCATAATTTGACCAAGCAAATTACCCCTTCTTAGTTAGATCTAGGAGTGGGGTAGCCACCTATGAAAATCCCTTAACAAATTTCCTATAAAACCCACAAAGACCAAAGAAGCCTTTGAACTATGTAATATTTGTTTGGGGAGGCCAATCCATAATAGATTTGACCTTCTCAGGGTCCATATGAACACCCTATGAATTGATAATATGCCCAAGGTAGATAATTTTTGTCATCCTAAAATCACATTTTAACTCCTTGGTATATAGTGACTCCTGCTTTAGGATGCTCAAAACCTCCTCAAGGTGTATCATGTGCTACTCTCAAGTCTTTTTAAAAATCAAAATATCATCAAAGAATATGAGGACAAACTTAAGAAGCTAATCTCTGAACACCCTATTCATAGAAGACTGGAAAGTGGCTAAAGTATTGGTTAAGTTGAAAGGCATAAACAGAAACTCAAAATGTCCATATTGACACTTAAATGTTATGTTTTTTACATCCTAATCCATAACTCAGATCCAATGATATCTTGTTGTCAAATATATCTTGGAGAAGTAACAAGCTCCATGTAACTCATTGATCAACTCATCTATCCATCAGATGGGGTACTTGTTCATATTAGTCTTCTTATTTAGTGTTGTATAGTCAATTAACATGCTGTAATATCCCCAACCAATAGGGACTATTGAAAGACAAAAGCTCTGAACTGCTTATCTGTATTTCTGCAAAATATCTTCAAATAGATAAATAAATCATAGTATAATCTCTTATTTATTTGCTCATATGCTTACAATAGAGGTCCTCTGTCAAGTATACAAAGAATGTTGAAAGTATGACCTTAATAGCCTGAGTATTCTGCAAACTAGGAAATAAATCTAGATCTGGTACATCTCAGCCTGCTGTGTCAAAAACACAGTCATCGACATCGGTTATACTGCCATCGTCAGTTGATTGGGGTCGTTAACCTGTCGACGTCAGTGAGAGCTCAGTCGACGTCGGTCTCTGTAGGTTTCTGCCTACCGATGTTGGTGTCTGATCTTTCTGCTGATGCGTATGGATTTTCACGGATCTGTACGGACTTCGTACAGCCGCCAATATAGCACAACATGTATGCTTGATCCTGATCTGAAGAACTATGGGCTAATACAAAAGATCTATATCTAGATAATTCTTGAATCAAAACCAAAAATAAAGCAATACCTGTGAACCCTTGTGATAACTTTTGTATGAAGTTATCTCTCAAACTTGTAAAACCCTATGATAACTTTTGTATGAAGTTATCTCTCAATTTGGCAATAGATCGACTGATCTCTCACAACCTCTGAATCACACACAATGAAGAGTTGACGTTCTTCAATGCAAATGGAATCCTGGAACCCTTGGATCAGTCTTCATAGAAGAATTCTTAACAAGAATCAATATCAATAATCAATCATGAATACAAACTCTCTCCCATGAGAAACTCTTATACCCTCCAAAGGTGTGCTTGTTAAAATTAGATTTCCTTAAATCAGACTTAGGGTTTCTTAAATTAGAATTAGATTTTTTAAAATTAGACCAAAATATTAATAATTAATAATTAATTAATATTTAATTAAAATTAGACCAAATAATTAATATTTGATTAAATCAATCAAATATTAATATCTCCCTTAATTCATGTCCGAAAGAGCCCGAACAAAAGCCAAGCCCAGCTCCATCAAGACCCTCTATCCATCCCATCAGCCTACGAGGGTCGCATAATAGGCTAATCATCTGCTCAAAAAGATGTCAACTAGAAGGGGACATGATAGTTTGCCCCTCCTAAAATTGCTTGTCCTCAAGCAATCTCAACTCTGGATGCTATAGAATATCCTCGCTTTCCCATGCTGCATCCTCCACTGGCAAATCTCTCCACTTCACCAAATATTCCCTGATAGTCCTCCTACACAACTGTCTCTCTCTATACTCCAGGATAGACTCAGGTACTAAAATCAACTTTCCCTCATCATCTAAGGGAGGTAAAACTATAGAAGATATCACACAGTTTCCTAACGCCTTTTTGAGGCGTGATACATGAAAAACATTGTGTACCTTGCTCTCTATCGGAAGCCCTAGCTCATAATCCATCTCTCCAAAATGCCTCAGTATCCTGAAAGGACCGTAATAACATGGCTTCAGCTTCTCTACTCCACTCTTCCTAAGAGTAGACTGACGATAAGGCTGTAGCATAAGATAGACCATGTCACCCACATCTAAAGATCTCTCTGTCCTCCGCTGATCTGCATACTACTTATGCTGATTCTGTGCCTTAGCAATATTTTCCTTGAGAGTCCTCATAGTATCCTGACTCTCCTGTAATAAGTCTCTAGCACTCGGCACTCTGCTATCACTCATTAGCAAATCTAGAAAACTCGGTCCCTCATACCCGTACAATGCCATAAAAGGAGACATCTAAATGGTCATGTGGAAAGTTGTGTTATAACAATACTCACACAAATGAATCCACTTGACCCAAGCTTTTTGCTGCCCTACAATGTAGTTCCTGAGGTAGCCCTCCACCCATTTGTTCACTATCTCTGTCTATCCATCGGTCTGTGGGTGGTAACTGGTACTCAGTGTAAGTTTGGTCCCATAAAGTCTAAACACCTCCTGCCATAAGTGACTCAAGAACCGACTATCCCTGTTGCTTACTATGCTCCACGGCAACCCATGTAGTCGGAATACCTCTCGAAAGAAAACCTCTGCTACTTGTGTAGTTGTGTGTGTGGTGGTAATCGAAAAGAAGTGGGCATACTTCGTTAACCGATCCAAAACTACATATATGAAATCTCATCCTTGGGCTTTAGGCAAGCCCGTAATGAAATCCATCGACAAACACTCCCACTTTCTGTCAAGAATTGGAAGTGGCCGCAACAATCCTGCTGGGTACGTGTTCTCCTGCTTGTTCTGCTGACAAATAGGGCACTCACGAACATACTAAAGAACATATACCTTGAGACCTTTCCATGTGAATTTCTCCCTAATCTGTCTATAAGTCTTAAAATATCTGGGATGTCTTGTAGTAGGTACATCATGAAAGGCTCGCATGATAATGTTCCTCACCGATGATCCTGGGATCAAATAAACCCTATTCTTGTAAATGATCAAGTCATTCACAAGAGTATACCTGGTGTCAACCATCGATCCCTCAACAATACAGGATGCCCATGTATCCTTGGCATACTCTGCCATAATCATATGTCGCCAATCCTCTGTAATGTGGACCATAGTACTCAAATACGGCCTGCGTGAAAGAGCATCGGTAACAAAATTTTGGGTGCCGTTGATGAAAATGATGTCAAAGTCATATGCCTGTAATTTACTCACCCACATCTGCTGACGATCATTGAGGTCTTGCTGCCACAAGAAATTTCTCAAACTGTTGTGGTCTGTTTTGATGCAAAATTTGCTACCCACGAGATATTGCCTAAATTTTGCCAAGGCATGCATGATAGCAAGCATCTCCTTATCATAAATGCTGTATAGTCTCTCTGGTCCCCTGAGCTTATGACTCTCATATGCTATGGGGTGCTTGTCCAGCATAAGTACCACTCCAATGCCCTCGCGTAAAGCATCGCACTTAAGCTCAAATGGCTTCAAAAAATTAGGTAGTGCTAGTATTGGGCACATAGTCATCAACTCCTTAAACCTCATGAAACACTCCTGTGCTTTAGGTGTCCAACAAAAAACACCCTTTTTTGTCAAATTCGTCATAGGGGCTACATGTCATGAATAACCATTCATGAATCTACTATAAAATCCACACAAACCTAGAAATCCCCTTAGTTGTGTTAGGTTTGCCAGAATAGGCCAGTCTATGATAGCACAAATCTTTTCAGGATCCATCCGCACTCCCCCTGCACTGATAATATGACCCCAAGTATAACAATTCAATCATCCCCAAGTCACATTTGGACTCCTTAGCATATAAGGACTCCCTCTCTAAGATGCTGAGTACAGTCTCCAGATGAGCCAAATGTTCCTGCCAAGTTTTGCTATATATAAGAATGTCATAAAAAAACAAGTACAAACCTCCTCAGCAGTGAATGGAAGACTCTATTCATAGTAGACTGAAATGTCGCTGGCGCATTAGTGAGCCCAAATGGCATCACTACAAACTCATAGTGTCCACAATGACAACAAAAAGTTGTCTTCTCAACGTCCTGCTCATGAACCCTAATCTGGTGATATCCTGACCTTAAGTCTATCTTCGTGAAGTATTGTGCACCATGGATCTCATCAATAAGCTCATCGATACGAGGTATTGGATACCTATTCTTAATAGTTCTCTTATTCAGTGCTATGTATTCAATGCACATGCATAAGGTGCCATCCTTCTTCTTCACCAGAACAACTAAAGAAGCAAACGATGATTTGCTAGGCCAAATGTGACCCATAACCAGTAACTCCTTAATTGTTTTCTTGATCTCATCTTTTAATCACTTGGGATGTCGATAAGGAGTAATCATAATGGGCTTAGCGCCCTCCTCAAGCTCAATAATGTGCTCAATGCCCCTGTCTGGAGGTCTCCCTGGTGGAATATCACTAAATACCTTATCATGCTTGACTCTCAACTGCTGAATGTCAGGATGATACTCAGTCTTCTGTTGTCCCTCCTGTATTGGTGCCAATGTGCACTCGGCAGCCCACTCTACCATGTCGTGTCTCATGAGCCTCTCCATCCGATGAAAGGAAATAGTTTTGATGTTGCCGTCCCGTATTGCCTTAAGAATGTGTGTCTTCCCATTAACATCAAAACGGATCTCCATATCCTTAAGAAAAAGAGTGACTACCTCAAGGGAATGAAGCCACTTCATGCCCAAAACTAAATCTATATCCCCCATATTTACCACATAATAATCAGCCTTGAACTCATAGTTGTTCAAGCGCAATGGGAGATCTCTAATCATCCGCTCACACCTAAGGGTGTAACTGTTAGCCACCTTAACTCTAATGCCCTCGAACTCTTCTGTGGAGAGTCCATGCTTCTCCACAAATCTAGTATCAATAAAATTATATGTGGCTCCCATGTCAAGAAGGGTGATGACCCTCTGTCCTGCCAAAACTCCATGGAGTCTGAATGAGCCCTCATGCTGGATGCTAGATAGGCGTGCCTCCTGAATCTGGAGCTCTAACTCTGCCTCTACCTTAGGCTCTGAAGCCTCAGCCTCTGACTCCTCAAAACTCTCTTGATGTTCAAAATCTTCTGATTCTACATCCTCATAATAAGCCCACATCACTCAATTTGCCTTGCCCTTAGGTCTCAAAGGACAATCGTGATTTGCATCATAAGGAACTTTGCAGTAAAAACAAAGCTTCTTCCTGCGTAGATCATTAAGAGCCTCTCTATCCAAATGTGGTGCTGTTGGGTTGGCCTTTGATTCATTCTTAACACCTGATTTAACTATGTTGAAACCTGGTCTTTCTCTATTCCTGTTCAAGCCCTTATTGTCCCTGGATGAAGAAGTACCTCTGGAGTTAAATTTACTTGATGGGGCTGCCATCTCCATACTACGCGCGTTCTTCATAACTTCCTGTAATGATGGAGGATCAATGCCTTTGATTCAACCTCTCAATGGCTCTATCAATCCCTCCATGAAGAGCACTACTAGTCGCCTCTCTGAAATGTCAGGGACCATTACTGATAACTTTTGGAAGTCACCAATGTATGCCTCTAGACTCCCACTCTGGCGCAATTGAGCTAACTCTCTGAAATAGGATTTTGGGTCCTTCTTGTCAAAATGCTCCACCAACCAATCCACAAACTCCTGATAGGATGTGATCTGATCATGATGAAGTGTCACCATCCCGTGGTGCCACCAATCGTGAGCTAATCCCTTAAGATGTAGTGTCGCATATTTGATAGCATCTTCCTCAGCTATCAAACACAATGTGAGAAAGGTGTCTAGCTCACTAATCCAAGCATGTGCTGTGACCTTACCACTACCGTCGAACATCATGAGTGCGAGCCTGCTCGTAGCATGCTTTAGATCATTGTTCTGGTGTCTAGGTCTCCTGTCTTGTCTAACCAATTTGTAGTGCTATCTCCTCAAATTAAAAAAATGATCAAAGGACATCCTCTCTCGAACATGAGGAGCTAATAAGTCCCACTCATCATTTATAGCCATGAAAACATCTGCAAATGGGGGATCTCCTGCCTCCTCCTCTGCTGGAGCCTCTGGTTCCTCTTTAACAAACGTAGGACGTGTAGGTCTATCAGTTGTTCTGGAGTGGACCTATTGTGGTCTCTGATTAATAGAAGAACTCCTGTTATCTCCTTATTCCCCATTCTATCTAATAGGTATGTTCATCCTTTCTATCATAGTAGTGAGTCTCTGTATTGTCTGATTCATCTGTTATTGGCCTGTCATCATAGCACGATGGAATTCTCTAGTGTCCTGATCAACATCATACATGTGGCCCCTGGGTGGGCTACCCTCACGTCTATCACTCATGATGATCGGTGGCTAATCTAACACCTGGGTACCTTCAAGCAAGGCTCTACTACATGTGTTATACATGTGTGGTCCCAACTCTTGTGGCTGCATAAGATTGTCAAACCCTCAGGATGGCAGGATTTAGCTCTGATACCACTGTAATATCCCCAACCAATAGGGACTATTGAAAGACAAAAGCTTTGAATTGCTTATCTGTATTTCTACAAAATATCTTCAAATAGATAAATAAATCATAGTATAATCTCTTATTTATTTGCTCATATGCTTACAATAGAGGTCCTCTATCAAGTATACAAAGAATATTCAAAGTACGGCCTTAATAGCCTGAGTATTCCGCAAACTGGGAAAGAAATCTAGATCTGGTATGTCTTAGCCTGTTGTATCAAAAACATAGGCCCCGACATCGGTTATACTGCCGTCATCAGTCGACTGGGGTCGTTAACCTGCCAACGTCGGTGAGTGGTTGGCCGATGTCGATCTCTGTAGGTTTTGGCCTGCCGATGTTGGTGTCCGATCTTTCCACTGATGCGTATGGATTTTCATGGATCTGTACGGACTGCACAACCTGTATGCTTGATCCTGATCTGAAGAACTATGGGCTAATACAAAAGATCTATATCTGGATAATTCTTGAATCAAAACCAAAAGTAAAGCAATACCTGTGAACCCTTGTGATAGCTTCTGTATGAAGTTATCTCTCAAACTTGTAAAACCCTGTGATAACTTTTGTATGAAGTTATCTCTCAATTTGGCAATAGATCGGCTGATCTCTCACAACCTTTGAATCACACACAATGAAGAGTTGATGTTCTTCAATGCAAATGGAATCCTAGAACCCATGGCTCAGTCGTCACAAAATAATTCTTAACAAGAATCAATATCAATAATCAATCATGAATACAAACTCTCTCCCATGAGAAACTATTACACCCTCCAAAGATGTGCTTGCTAAAATTAGATTTCCTTAAATTAGACTTAGGGTTTCTTAAATTAGAATTAGAGTTTTTAAAATTAGACCAAAATATTAATAATTAATATTTAATTAAAATTAGACCAAATAATTAATATTTGATTAAATCAATCAAATATTAATATCTCCCTTAATTCATGTCTGAAAGAGCCCAAACGAAAGCCAAGCCCAGCTCCATCAAGACCCTCTATCCATCCCATCAGCCTACGAGGGTCGCATAATAGGCTAATCATTCGTTTGGAAAGATGTCAACTAGAAGGGGACATGACAGTCTGCCCCTCCTGAAATTGCTTGTCCTCAAGCAATCTCAACTCTGGATGCTGTAGAATATCCTCACTTTCCCATGTCGCATCCTCCACTGGCAAATGTCTCCACTTGACCAAATATTCCCTGATAGTCCTCCTACGCAACTGTCTCTCTCTATACTCCAAGATAGACTCAGGTACTAAAATCAACTTTCCTTCATCATCTAAGGGAGGTAAAATTGTAAAAGGTATCACACGGTGTCCTAATGCCTTTTTGAGGCGTGATACATGAAAAACATTGTGTACCTTGCTCTCTGTCGAAAGCTCTAGCTCATAACCCATCTCTCCAACATGCCTCAGGATCCTGAAAGGACCATAATAACGTGGCTTCAGCTTCTCTGCTCCACTCTTCCTAAGAGTAGACTGATGATAAGGCTACAGCATAAGATAGACCATGTCACCCACATCAAAAGATCTCTCTGTCCTCCGCTGATCTGCATACTCCTTATGCTGATTCTGCACCTTGGCAATATTTTCCTTGAGAGTCCTCATAGTATCCTAACTCTCCAGCAATAAGTCTCTAGCACTCGGCACTCTGCTATCACTCAGTAGCAAATCAAGAAAACTCGGTGCCTCATACCCGTACAATACCATAAAAGGAGACATCTGAATGGTCATGTGGAAAGTCATGTTATAGGAATACTCACACAAATGAATCCACTTGACCCAAGATTTTTGATGCCTTGCAATGTAGTTCCCGAGGTAGCCCTCCACCCATTTGTTCATTATCTCTGTTTGTCCATTGGTCTGCAGGTGGTAACTGGTACTTGGTGTAAGCTCGGTCCCACAAAGTCTGAACACCTCCTACCAGAAGTGACTCAAGAACCGACTATCCTTGTCGCTTACTATGCTCCGAGGCAACCCATGCAGTCAAAATACCTCTTGAAAGAAAACCTCTGCTACCTATGTAGCTGTGTGTGTGGTGGTAATCAAAAAGAAGTGGGCATACTTCGTTAACCGATCCACAACTACATATATGTAATTTCATCCTTGGGCTTTAGGCAAGCCCGTAATGAAATCCATTGACAAAAACTCCCACATTCTGTCAGGAATTGGAAGTGGCCGCAAGAATCCTACTGACAAACAGGGCACTCACGCACATAATGAAGAACATCTGCCTTGAGACCTTTCCATGTGAATCTCTCCCTAATCTGTCTATAAGTCTTAAAATATCTGGGATGTCCTGCAGTAGGTACATCATGAAAGGCTCGCATGATAATGTTCTTCACCAATGGTCCTGGGATCAAATAAACCCTATTCTTGTAAATGATCAAGTCATTCACAAGAGTATACCTGGTGTCAACCATCGATCCCTCAACAATACTGGATGCCCATGTATCCTTGGCATACTCTGCCATAATCATATGTCCCCAATCCTCTATAATGTGGACCATAGTACTCAAATACGACATGCGTGAAAGAGCATCAGCCACAACATTCTGGGTGCCCTTGATGAAAGAGATGTCAAAGTCATATGCCTGTAATTTACTCACCCACTTCTACTGACGATCATTAAGGTCTCACTGCCCCAAGAAATGTCTCAAACTGTTGTGGTCCGTTTTGATGCAAAATTTGTTGCCCACGAGATATTGCCTAAATTTTGCCAAGGCATGCATGATAGCAAGCATCTCCTTATCATAAATGTTGTACAGTCTCTCTAGTCCCCTCAGCTTACAGCTCTCATATGCTATGGGTTGCTTGTCTTGCATAAGCACTGCTCCAATGTCCTCGCCTAAAGTATCGCACTGAAGCTCAAATGGCTTCAAAAAATTAGGTAGTGCTAGTACTGGGCACGTAGTCATCAACTCCTTAAACCTCATGAAACACTCTTCTGCTTCAGGCGTCCAACAAAAAACACCCTTTTTCATCAAATCCATCATAGGGGCTGCATGTCATGAATAACCATTCACGAATCTATGATAAAATCCACACAAACCTAGAAATCCCCTTAGCTATGTTAGGTTTGCCAGAATAGGCTAGTCTATGATAGCGCAGATCTTTTTAGGATCCATCCGCACTCCCCCTGCACTGATAATATGACCCAAGTATAACAATTCGGTCATCCCCAAGTCACATTTGGACTCCTTAGTGTATAAGGACTCCCTCTCTAAGATGCTGAGTACAGTCTCTAGATAATCCAAATGTTCCTGCCAAGTTTTGCTGTATATAAGAATGTCATTAAAAAAAAGTATGAACCTCCTCAGCAGTGAATGGAAGACTCTATTCATGGTGGACTGAAATGTCTCTGGCGCATTAGTGAGCCCAAATGGCATCACTACAAACTCATAGTGTCCACAATGACAACAAAAAGTTGTCTTCTCAACGTCTTGCTCATGAACCCTGATCTAGTGATATCCTGACCTTAAGTCTATCTTCGTGAAGTTTTGTGCACCATGGAGCTCATCAATAAGCTCGTCGATACAAGGTATTGGATACCTATTCTTAATAGTTCTCTTATTCAATGCTCTATAGTCAATGCACATGCGTAAGGTGCCATCCTTCTTCTTCACTAGAACAACTGAAGAAGCAAACGGTGATTTGCTAGGCCGAATGTGACCCATAGCCAGTAACTCCATAATTGTTTTCTCAATCTCATCTTTCAATCACTTGGGATGTCAATAAGGAGTAATCATAATGGGCTTAGCGCCCTCCTCAAGCTCAATAATGTGCTCAATGCCCCTGTCTGGAGGTCTCCGTGGTGGAATATCACTAAATACCTTATCATGCTTGACTCTCAACTATTGAATGTCAGGATGATACTCAGTCTTCTACTGTCCCTCCTGTATTGGTGCCAATGTGCACTCGGCAGCCCACTCTACCATGTCGTGTCTCATGAGCCTCTCCATCTGATGAAAAGAAATAGTTGTGATGTTGCCATCCTGTATTGCCTTAAGAATGTGTGTCTTCCCATCAAAATCAAAATGGATCTCCATATCCTTAAGATGAAGAGTGACTACCTCAAGGGAATGAAGCCACTTCATGCCCAAAACCAAATCTATATGCCCCATGTTTACCTCATAATAATCAGCCTAGAACTCATAGTTGTTCAAGCGCAATGGGAGATCTCTAATAATCCACTCACACCTAAGGGTGTAACCCTCAGCCACCTTAACTGTAATGCCCTCGAACTCTTTTGTGGTGAGTCCACGCTTCTCCACAAATCTAGTATCAATAAAATTATGTGTGGCTCCCGTGTCAGGAAGGGTGATGACCCTCTATCCTACCAAAACTCCATGGAGTCTGAATGAGCCCTCATGTTGGATGCTAGATAGATGTGCCTCCTGAATCTAGAGCTCTAACTCTGCCTCTACCTTAGGCTCTGAAGGCTCAGCGTCTGACTCCTCAGAACTCTCCTGATGTTTAGAATCTTCTAATTTTGCAACCTCTTAATAAGCCCACATCACTCAATTTGCCTTGCCCTTAGGCCTCAAAGAACAATCGTGATTTGCATAATAAGGACCTTTGCAGTAGAAACAAAGCTTCTTCTTGCATAGATCATTAAGATCCTCTCTATCCAAATGTGGTGCTATTAGGTTGGCCTTTGATTCATTCTTAACACCTGATTTATCTATGTTAAAACCTGGTCTTTCTCTATTCCTGTTCAAGCCCTTATTGTCCCTGGATGAAGAAGTACCTCTGGAGTTAAATTTACTTGATGGGGTTGCCATCTCCATACTACGCGCCTTCTTCATAGCTTCCTATAATGACGGAGGATAAAAGCCTTTGATCCAACCTCTCAATGGCTCTGTCAATCCCTCCATGAAGAGCACTACTAGTCGCCTCTCTGAAATGTCAGGAACCATTACTGATAACTTTTGGAAGTCACCAATGTATGCCTCTAGACTCCCACTCTGGCGCAACTGAGCTAACTCTCTAAAATAGGATTCTGGGTCCTTCTTGTCAAAATGCTGCACCAACCTATCCACAAACTCCTGATAAGATGTGATCTGATCATGATGGAGTGTCACCATCCCGTGGTGCCACCAATCGTGAGCTACTCCCTCAAGATGTAGTGTCTCATATCTGATAACATCTTCCTCAGCCATCAGACGCAATGTGAGAAAGGTGTCTAGCTTACTAATCCAAGCCTGCGCTATGACCTTACCACTACCATCGAACATCGTGAGTGTGAGCCTGCTCGTAGCATGCTTTAGATCATTATTCCAGTGTCTAGGTCTCCTGTCTTGTCTAACCAATCTGTAGTGCTCTCTCCTCAGATTAACAAAATGATTAGAGGACATCCTCTCTCGAACATGAGGAGCTAATAAGTCCCACTCATTAGTTGCAGCCATAAAAACATCTGCAAATGGGGGATCTCCTGCCTCCTCCTCTGCTAGAGTCTCTTGTTCCTCTTGAAAAAACGTAGGACGTGTAGGTCTATTAGCTATTCTGGAGTGGGCCTGCTGTGGTCTCTGATTAACAGTAGCACTCTTATTATCTCCTTGTTCCCCATTCTGTCTAATAGGTGTGTTCATCCTTTCTATCATAGTAGTGAGTCACTGTATTGTCTAATTCATTTGTTATTGGCCTGTCATCATAGCACGATGGAATTCTCTGGTGTCCTGATCAACATCATACCTGTGGCCCCTGGGTGGGATACCCTCACGTCTGTCACTCATGATGATCGGTGGCTGATCTAACACCTGGGTACCTTCAAGCAAGGCTCTACTGTGTGTGTTATACCTGTGTGGTCCCAACTCTTGTGGCTGCATAAGATTGTCAAACCCTTAGGATGGCAAGATTTAGCTCTGATACCACTGTAATATCCCCAACCAATAGGGACTATTGAAAGACAAAGGCTTTGAATTGCTTATCTATATTTCTGTAAAATATCTTCAAATAGATAAATAAATCACAGTATAATCTCTTATTTATTTGCTCATATGCTTACAATAGAGGTCCTCTGTCAAGTATACAAAGAATATTGAAAGTACGGCCTTAATAGCCTGAGTATTCCACAAATTGGGAAAGAAATCTGGATCTGGTACGTCTCAGCCTACTGTGTCAAAAACACAGTCACTGACGTTGGTTATACAATCATCGTCGGTCGACTGGGGTCGTTAACCTACCGACATCAGTGAGAGGTCAGTCGATGTCAGTCTCTATAGGTTTCTGCCTGCCGATGTCGGTGTCTGATCTTTCCACTTACACATACGGATTTTCACGGATTTGTATGGACTTTGTACGGCCACCAATATAGCACAACCTGTATGCTTGATCCTGATCTGAAGAACTATGGGCTAATACAAAAGATCTATATCTAGATAATTCTTGAATCAAAACCAAAAATAAAGCAATACTTGTGAACCCTTGTAATAGCTTCTGTATGAAGTTATCTCTCAAACTTGTAAAACCCTGTGATAACTTCTATATGAAGTTATCTCTCAATTTAGCAATAGATCGGCTGATCTCTCACAACCTCTGAATTGCACACAATGAAGAGTTGACATTCTTCAATGCAAATGGAATCCTGGAACCCTTGGCTCAGTCTTCATAGAAGAATTCTTAACAAGAATCAATATCAATAATCAATCATGAATACAAACTCTCTCCCATGAGAAACTCTTATACCCTCCAAAGGTGTGCTTGCTAAAATTAGATTTCCTTAAATTAGACTCAGGGTTTCTTAAATTAGAATTAGAGTTTTTAAAATTAGACCAAAATATTAATAATTAATTAATATTTAATAAAAGTTAGACCAAATAATTAATATTTGATTAAATCAATCAAATATTAATATCTCCCTTAATTCATGTCTGAAAGAGCCCAAAAGAAAGCCAAGCCCAGCTTCATCAAGACCCTCTATCCATCCCATTGGCCTATGAGGGTCGCATAATAGGCTAATCATCTGCTTGAAAAGATGTCAACTAGAAGGGGACATGATAGTCTGCCCCTCCTGAAATTGCTTGTCCTCAAGCAATCTCAACTCTGGATGCTGTAGAATATCCTCACTTTCCCATGTCGCATCCTCCACTGGCAAATCTCTACACTTCACCAAATATTCCCTGTTAGTCCTCCTACGCAACTGTCTCTCTCTATACTCCAGGATAGACTTAGGTACTAAAATCAACTTTCCCTCATCATCTAGGGGAGGTAAAACTGTAGAAGGTATCACATGGTGTCCTAACGCCTTTTTGAGGCGTGATACATGAAAAACATTGTGTACCTTACTCTTTGTCAGAAGCTCTAGCTCATAAGCCATCTCTCCAACATGCCTCAAGATCCTAAAAGGACCGTAATAACGTGGCTCCAGCTTCTCTGCTCCACTCTTCCTAAGAGTAGACTGATGATAAGGCTACAGCATAAGATAGACCATGTCACCCACATCAAAAGATCTCTCTGTCCTCTGTTGATCTGCATACTGCTTATGATGATTCTCTGCCTTAGCAATATTTTCCTTGAGAGTCCTCATAGTATCCTGACTCTCCTGCAATAAGTCTCCAGCGCTAGGCACTCTGCTATCGCTCAGTAGAAAATCTAGAAAACTCAGTGCCTCATACCCGTACAATGCCATAAAAGGAGACATCTGAATGGTCATTTGGTAAGTCGTGTTATAGTAATACTCACATAAATGAATCCACTTGACCCAAGCTTTTTTTTGCCCTGCAATGTCATTCCTGAGGTATCCCTCCACCCATTTGTTCACTTTCTCTGTCTGTCCATCAGTCTGCAGGTGGTAGCTGGTACTTGGTGTAAGCTCGATCCCATAAAGTCTGAACACCTCCTGCCAGAAGTGACTCAAGAACCGACTATCCCTGTCGCTTACAATGCTTCGAGGCAACCCATGCAGTCAGAATACCTCTAGAAAGAAAACCTCTGCTACCTGTGTAGCTGTGTGTGTGGTGGTAATCAGAAAGAAGTGGGCATACTTCATTAACCGATCCACAACTACATATATGCAATCTCGCCCTTGGGATTTAGGCAATCTCGTAATGAATTCCATAAACAAACACTCCCACTTTTTGTCAGGAATTGGAAGTGGCCGTAACAATCCTGCTGGGTACGTGTTCTCCTGCTTGTTCTGCTAACAAATAGGGCAGTCACGCATATACTGAAGAACATCTGCCTTGAGACCTTTCCATGTGAATCTCTCCCTAATCTGTCTATAAGTCTTAAAATATCTGGGATGTCCTGCAGTAGGTACATCATGAAGGCTCGCATGATAATGTTCTTCACCGATGATCCTGGGATCAAATAAACCCTATTCTTGTAAATGATCAAGTCATTCACAAGAGTATACCTGGTGTCAACCATCGATCCCTCAACAATACTGGATGCCCATGTATCCTTGGCATACTCTACCATAATCATATGTCACCAATCCTCTGTAATGTGGACCATAGTACTCAAATACGACTTGCGTGAAAGAGCATCGGCCACAACATTCTGGGTGCCATTGATGAAAGAGATGTCAAAGTCATATGCCTATGATTTACTCACCCACTTCTGTTGATGATCATTGAGGTCTTGCTGGCCCAAAAAATGTCTCAAACTATTGTGGTCCGTTTTGATGCAAAATTTGCTGCCCACGAGATATTGCCTAAATTTTGCCAAGGCATGCATGATAACAAGCATCTCCTTATCATAAATGCTATACAGTCTCTCTGGTCCCCTGAGCTTATGGCTCTCATATGCTATGAGGTGCTTGTCCTACATAAGCACCGCTCCAATGCCCTCGCCTGAAGCATTGCACTGAAGCTCAAATGGCTTCAAAAAATCAGGTAGTGCTAGTAATGGGCACGTAGTCATCAACTCCTTAAACCTCATGAAACACTCCTGTGCTTCAGGTGTCTAAGAAAAGCACCCTTTTTCATCAAATCCATCATAGGGGCCGCATGTCATGAATAACCATTCATGAATCTATGATAAAATCCACACAAACCTAGAAATCCCCTTAGCTGTGGTAGGTTTGATGGAATAGTCTAGTCTATGATAGCGCAGATCTTTTCAGGATCCATCCGCACTCCCCCTGCACTGATAATATGACCCAAGTATAACAATTCAGTTATCCCCGAGTCACATTTGGACTCCTTAGCGTATAAGGACTCACTCTCTAAGATGCTGAGTACAGTCTCCAGATGAGCCAAATGTTCCTGCCAAGTTTTGTTGTATATAAGAATGTCATAAAAAAAAACAAGTACAAACCTCCTCAGCAGTGAATGGAAGACTCTATTCATAGTGGACTGAAATGTCGCTGGCGCATTAGTGAGGCCAAATGGCATCACTACAAACTCATAGTGTCCACAATGACAACAAAAAGTTGTCTTCTCAACGTCCTGCTCACGAACCCTGATCTGGTGATATCCTGACCTTAAGTCTATCTTCGTGAAGTATTGTGCACCATGGAGCTCATCAATAAGCTCGTCGATATGAGGTATTGGATACCTGTTCTTAATAGTTCTCTTATTCAGTGCTCTGTAGTCAATGCACATGCGTAAGGTGCCATCCTTCTTCTTCACCAGAACAACTGAAGAAGCAAACGGTGATTTGCTAGGCCGAATGTGACCCATAGCCAGTAACTCCTTAAATGTTTTCTCAATCTCATCTTCCAATCACTTGGGATGTTGATAAGGAGTAATCATAATGGGCTTAGCGCCCTCCTCAAGCTCAATAATGTGCTCAATGCCCCTGTCTGGAGGTCTCCCTGGTGGAATATCACTAAATACCTTATCATGCTTGACTCTCAACTGCTGAATGTTAGGATGATACTTAGTCTTCTATTGTCCCTCTTGTATTGGTGCCAATGTGCACTTGGCGGCCCACTCTACCATGTCATGTCTCATGAGCCTCTCCATCCGATGAAAAGAAAGAGTTTTGATGTTACTGTCCCATATTGCCTTAAGAATGTGTGTCTTCCCATCAACATCAAAACAGATCTCCATATCCTTAAGATGAAGAGTGACTACCTAAAGGGAATGAAGCCACTTTGTGCCCAAAACCAAATCTATATCCCCCATGTTTACCACATAATATTCAACCTTGAACTCATAATTGTTCAAGCGCAATGGGAGATCTCTAATCATTCGCTCACACCTAAGGGTGTAACCATCATCCACCTTAACTCTAATGCCCTCGAACTCTTCTGTGGTGAGTCCACGCTTCTCCACAAATCTAGTATCAATAAAATTATGTGTGGCTCCCGTGTCAAGAAGGGTGATGACCCTCTATCCTGCCAAAACTCCATGGAGTCTGAATGAGCACTCATGCTAGATGCTAGATAGGCTTACCTCCTAAATCTAGAGCTCTAACTCTGCCTCTACCTTAGGCTCTAAATCCTCAGCCTCTGACTCCTCAGAACTCTCCTAATGTTCAGAACCTTCTGATTCTGCATCCTCATAATAAGCGCACATCACTCGATTTGCCTTGCCCTTAAGCCTCAAAGGACAATCGTGATTTGCATCATAAGGACCTTTGCAGTAGAAACAAAGCTTCTTCCTGCGTAGATCATTAAGAGCCTCTCTATCCAAATGTGGTGATGTTGGGTTGGCCTTTGATTCATTCTTAACACCTGATTTATTTATGTTGAAACCTAGTCTTTCTCTATTCCTGTTCAAGCCCTTACTGTCCTTGGAAGTAGTACCTCTGGAGTTAAATTTACATGATGGGGCTGCCATCTCCATTTTACACACCTTCTTCATAGCTTCCTGTAATTACGGAGGATCAAAGCCTTTGATCCAACCTCTCAATGGCTCTGTCAATCCCTCAATGAAGAGCACCACTATTTCCCTTTCTGAAATGTCAGGAACCATTACTGATAACTTTTGGAAGTCACCAATGTATGCCTCTAGACTCCCACTCTAGTGCAACTGAGCTAACTCTCTGAAATAGGATTCTGGGTCCTTCCTGTCAAAATACTCCACCAACCTATCCACAAACTCCTAATAAGATGTGATCCAATCATGATGGAGTGTCACCATCCCGTGGTGCCACCAATCGTGAGCTACTCCCTCAAGATGTAGTGTCTCATATCTGATAGCATCTTCCTCAGCCATTGAATGCAATTTGAGAAAGGTGTCTAGCTTACTAATCTAGGCCTGCATTGTGACCTTACCACTACCGTCGAACATCGCGAGTGTGAGCCTGCTCGTAGCATGCTTTAGATCATTGTTCTGGTGTCTAGGTCTCCTATCTTTTCTAACCAATCTGTAGTGCTCTCTTCTCAGATTAACAAAATGATCAAAGGACATCCTCTCTCAAACATGAGGAGCTAATAAGTCCCACTCATCATTTACAGCCATGAAAACATCTGCAAATGGGGGATCTCCAACCTCCTCCTTTTCTGGAGCCTCTGGTTCCTCTTGAACAAACGTAGGATGTGTAGGTCTATAAGATGTTCTGGAGTGGGCCTCCTATGGTCTCTGATTAATAGTAGCACTCCTATTATCTCCTTGTTCCCCATTCTGTCTAATAGGTGTGTTCATCCTTTCTATCATAGTAGTGAGTCTCTGTATTGTTTGATTCATCTGTTGTCGGCCTGTCATCATAGCATGATGGAATTCTCTAGTGTCCTGATCAACATCATACCTGTGGCCCCTGGGTGGGCTACCCTCACGTCTGTCACTCATGATGATCGATGGCTGATCTAACACCTGGGTACCTTCAAGCAAGGCTCTACTGCATGTGTTATACCTGTGTGGTCCCAACTCTTATGGCTGCATAAGATTGTCAAACCCTCAGGATGGCAGGATTTAGCTATGATACCACTGTAATATCCCCAACTAATAGGGACTATTGAAAGATAAAAGCTCTGAA
Source organism: Torreya grandis (assembly GCA_037957365.1). Classification (NCBI taxonomy): domain Eukaryota; kingdom Viridiplantae; phylum Streptophyta; class Pinopsida; order Cupressales; family Taxaceae; genus Torreya; species Torreya grandis. The sequence continues at coordinate 687,569 of JARHVA010006618.1, read as the reverse complement.
TTGCTTATCTATATTTTTGCAAAATATCTTCAAATAGATAAATAAATCACAGTATAATCTCTTATTTATTTGCTCATATGTTTACAATAGAGGTCCTCTATCAAGTATACAAAGAATATTGAAAGTATGGCCTTAATAGACTGAGTATTCCACAAACTGGGAAAGAAATCTGGATTTGGTACGTCTCAACCTGCTGTGTCAAAAACACAGTCATCGATGTCGGTTATACTACCATCGTCAGTCGACTGGGGTCGTTAACCTGCCGACGTCGGTGAGAGGTTGGCCGATGTCGGTCTATGTAGGTTTATGCTTGCCGATGTTGGTGTCTAATATTTCTGGTAATGTGTACATATTTTCATGGATCTGTACGGACTTCGTACGGCTGCCAATATAGCACAACCTATATGCTTGATCCTGATCTGAAGAACTATGGGCTAATACAAAAGATCTATATCTAGATAATTCTTGAATCAAAACCAAAAATAAAGCAATACTTGTGAACCCTTGTAATAGCTTCTGTATGAAGTTATCTCTCAAACTTGTAAAACCCTGTGATAACTTCTATATGAAGTTATCTCTCAGTTTAGCAATAGATCGGCTGATCTCTCACAACCTCTGAATCGCACACAATGAAGAGTTGACATTCTTCAATGCAAATGGAATCCTGGAACCCTTGGCTCAGTCTTCATAGAAGAATTCTTAACAAGAATCAATATCAATAATCAATCATGAATACAAACTCTCTCCCATGAGAAACTCTTATACCCTCCAAAGGTGTGCTTGCTAAAATTAGATTTCCTTAAATTAGACTCAGGGTTTCTTAAATTAGAATTAGAGTTTTTAAAATTAGACCAAAATATTAATAATTAATAATTAATTAAAATTAGACCAAATAATTAATATTTTATTAAACCAATCAAATATTAATATCTCCCTTAATTCATGTCCGAAAGAGCCTAAACGAAAGCCAAGCCTAGCTCCATCAAGACCCTCTATCCATCCCATTGGCCTACGAGGGTCGCATAATAGGCTAATCATCTTCTCGGAAAGATGTCAACTAGAAGGGGACATGACAGTCTGCCCCTCTTGAAATTGCTTATCCTCAAGCAATCTCAACTCTGGATGCTGTAGAATATCCTCACTTTCCCATGTCGCATCCTCCACTAGCAAATCTCTCCACTTCACCAAATATTACCTGATAGTCCTCCTATGCAACTATCTCTTTCTATACTCTAGGATAGACTCAGGTACTAAAATCAACTTTCCCTCATCATCTAAGGGAGGTAAAATTGTAGAAGGTATCACACAGTGTCCTAACGCCTTTTTGAGGTGTGATACATGAAAAACATTATGTACCTTGCTCTCTGTCAGAAGCGCTAGCTCATAAGCCATCTCTCCAACACACATCAGGATCCTGAAAAGACTGTAATAACATGGATTCAGCTTCTCTGCTCCACTCTTCCTAAGAGTAGACTGACGATAAGGCTACATCACAAGATAGACCATGTCACCCACATCAAAAGATCTCTCTGTCCTCCGCTGATCTACATACTACTTATGCTGATTTTGCGCCTTAGCAATATATTTCGTGAGAGTCCTCATAGTATCCTGACTCTCCTGCAATAAGTCTCCAGCACTCAGCACTCTGCTATCGCTTAGTAGCAAATCTAGAAAACTTAGTGCCTCATACCCGTACAATGCCATAAAAGGAGACATCTGAATGGTCATGTGGAAAGTCATGTTATAGCAATACTCAAACAAATGAATCCACTTGACCCAAGCTTTTTGCTGCCCTGCAATGTAGTTCCTGATGTAGCCCTCCAGCCATTTGTTCACTATCTCTGTCTGTCCATCAGTCTGTGGGTGGTAACTGGTACTCGGTGTAAGCTCGGTCCCACAAAGTCTGAACACCTCCTTCCAGAAGTGACTCAAGAACCGACTATCCCTATCGCTTACTATGCTCCGAGGCAACCCATGCAGTCAGAATACCTCTCGGAAGAAAACCTTTGCTACCTATGTAGCTGTGTGTGGTGGTGGTAATCAGAAAGAAGTGGGCATACTTCGTTAACCGATCCACAACTACATATATGCAATCTCATCCTTGGGCTTTAGGCAAGCCCGTAATGAAATCCATCGACAAACACTCCCACTTTCTGTCAAGAATTGGAAGTGACCATAACAATCCTCCTAGGTACGTGTTCTCTGCTTGTTCTACTGACAAATAGGGCACTCACACACATACTGAAGAACATCTGCCTTGAGACCTTTCCATGTGAATCTCTCCCTAATCTTTTTATAAGTCCTAAAATATCTAGGATGTCCTGCAGTAGATACATCATGAAAGGCTCCCATGATAATGTTCTTCACCGATGATCCTAGGATCAAATAAACCCTGTTCTTGTAAATGATCAAGTCATTCACAAGAGTATACCTGGTGTTAACCATTGATCCCTCAACAATACTGGATGCCCATGTATCCTTGGCATACTCTTCCATAATCATATGTCGCCAATCCTCTGTAATGTGGACCATAGTACTCAAATAAGGCCTGCGTGAAAGAGCATCGGCCACAACATTCTAGGTGCCCTTGATGAAAGAGATGTCAAATTCATATGCCTATAATTTACTCACCCACTTCTGCTGATGATCATTGAGGTCTCGCTGCCCCAAGAAATGTCTCAAACTGTTGTGGTCCGTTTTGATGCAAAATTTGCTGCCCACGAGATATTGCCTAAATTTTGCCAAGGCATGCATGATAGCAAGCATCTCCTTATCATAAATCTTGTACAGTCTCTTTGGTCCCCTGAGCTTACGGCTCTCATATGCTATGGGGTGCTTGTCTTGCATAATCACCGCTCCAATTCCCTTGCCTAAAGCATCGCACTGAAGCTCAAATGGCTTCAAAAAATTATGTAGTGCTAGTAATGGGCACGTAGTCATCAACTCCTTAAACCTCATGAAACACTCCTGTGCTTCAGGTGTCCAACAAAAAGCACCCTTTTTCCTCAACTCCGTCATAGGGGCCGCATGTCGTGAATAAACATTCATGAATCTACGATAAAATCCACACAAACCTAAAAATCCCCTTAGTTGTGGTAGGTTTGATGGAATAGTCTAGTCTATGATAGCGCAGATCTTTTCAGGATCCATCCGCACTCCCCTTGCACTGATAATATGACCCAAATATAACAATTCAGTCATCCCCAAGTCACATTTGGACTCCTTAGCGTATAAGGACTCACTCTCTAAGATGTTGAGTACAGTCTCCAGATGAGCCAAATGTTCCTGCCAAGTTTTGTTGTATATAAGAATGTCATCAAAAAAAACAAGTACAAACCTCCTCAACAGTGAATGGAAGACTCTATTCATGGTGGACTGAAATGTCACTGGCGCATTAGTGAGCCCAAATGGCATCACTACAAACTCATAGTGTCCACAATGACAACAAAAAGCTATCTTCTCAACGTCCTGCTCATGAACCCTGATCTTGTGATATCTTGACCTTAAGTCTATCTTTGTGAAGTATTGTGCACCATGGAGCTCATCAATAAGCTCGTCGATATGAGGTATTGGATACCTGTTCTTAATAGTTCTCTTATTCAGTGCTTTGTAGTCAATGCACATGTGTAAGGTGCCATCCTTCTTCTTCACCAGAACAACTAAAGAAGCAAATGGTGATTTTCTAGGCCGAATGTGACCCATAGCCAGTAACTCCTTAATTGTTTTCTCGATCTCATCTTTCAATTGCTTGGGATGTCGATAAGGAGTAATCATAATGGGCTTAGTGCCCTTCTCAATCTCAATAATGTGCTCAATGCCCCTATCTAGAGGTCTCCCTAGTGGAATATCACTAAATACCTTATCATGCTTGACTCTCAACTGCTGAATGTCAGGATGATACTCAGTCTTCTACTGTCCCTCCTATATTGGTGCCAATGTGCACTCGGCAGCCCACTCTACCATGTCCTGTCTCATGAGCCTCTCCATCCGATGAAAAGAAATAGTTTTGATGTTGCCGTCCCGTATTGCCTTAAGAATGTGTGTCTTCCCATTAACATCAAAATGGATCTCCATATCCTTAAGACGAAGAGTGACTACCTCAAGGGAATGAAGCCACTTCATGCCCAAAACCAAATCTATATCCCCCATGTTTACCACAAAATAATCAGCCTTGAACTCATAATTGTTCAAGCACAATGGGAGATCTCTAATAATCCGCTCACACCTAAGGGTGTAACCGTTAGCCACCTTAACTCTAATGCCCTCGAACTCTTCTGTGGTGAGTCCACGCTTCTCCACAAATCTAGTATCAATAAAATTATGTGTGGCTCTCATGTCAAGAAGGGTGATGACCTTCTGTCCTGCCAAAACTCCATGGAGTCTGAATGAGCCCTCATGTTGGATGCTAGATAGGCGTGCCTCCTAAATTTGGAGCTCTAACTCTGCCTCTACCTTAGGCTCTTAAGCCTCAGCCTCTGACTCCTCAGAACTCTCCTAATGTTTGGAATCTTCTAATTCTACATCCTCATAATAAGCCCACATCACTCGATTTGCCTTGCCCTTAGGCCTCAAAGGACAATCGTGATTTGCATCATAAGGACCTTTGCAGTAGAAATAAAGCTTCTTCCTACATAGATCATTAAGAGCCTCTCTATCCAAATGTGGTGTTGTTGGGTTGGCCTTTGATTAATTCTTAACACCTGATTTATCTATGTTGAAACCTGGTCTTTCTCTATTCCTGTTCAAGCCCTTACTGTCTCTGGATGAAGAAGTACCTCTGGAGTTAAATTTACTTGATGGGGCTGCCATCTCCATACTATACACCTTCTTCATAGCTTTTTGTAATGATGGAGGATCAAAGCCTTTAATCCAACCTCTCAATGGCTCTGTCAATCCCTCCATGAAGAGCACTACTAGTCGCCTCTCTGAAATGTCAGGAACCATTACTGATAACTTTTAGAAGTCACCAATGTATGCCTCTAGACTCCCACTCTGGCACAACTAAGCTAACTCTCTGAAATAGGATTTTGGGTCCTTCTTGTCAAAATGCTCCACCAACCTATCCACAAACTCTTGATAAGATGTGATCCAATCATGATGGAGTGTCACCATCCCGTGGTGCCACCAATTGTGAGTTACTCCCTCAAGATGTAGTGTCACATATCTAATAGCATCTTCCTCAGCCATTGGATGCAATGTGAGAAAGGTGTCTAGCTTACTTATCCAGGCCTGCGCTGTGACCTTACCACTACCCTCAAACATCGCGAGTGTGAGCCTGCTCGTAGCATTCTTTAGATCATTGTTCCGGTGTCTAGGTCTCCTGTCTTGTCTAACCAATTTGTAGTGCTCTCTCCTCAGATTAACAAAATGATCAAAGGGCATCCTCTCTCGAACATGAGGAGCTAATAAGTCCCACTCATCATTTGCAACCATGAAAACATCTGCAAATGGGGGATCTCCTGCCTCTTCCTCTGCTGGAGCCTCTGTTTCATCTTGAACAAACGTAAGACATGTAGGTCTATCAGCTATTCTAGAGTCAGCCTACTATGGTCTCTGATTAACAGTAGCACTCCTATTATCTCCTTGTTCCCCATTCTATCTAATAGGTGTGTTCATCCTTTCTATCGTAGTAGTGAGTCTCTGTATTATCTGATTCAACCTCTGTTGGCCTGTCATCATAGCAAAGTGGAATTCTTTGGTGTCCTGATCAACATCATACCTGTGGCCCCTGGGTGGGCTACCCTCACGTCTGTCACTCATGATGATCGGTGGCTGATCTAACACCTAGGTACCTTCAAGCAAGGCTCTACTGTGTGTGTTATACCTGTGTGGTCCCAACTCTTGTGGCTGCATAAGATTGTCAAACCCTCAGGATGGTAGGATTAAGCTCTGATACCACTGTAATATCCCCAACCAATAGGAACTATTGAAAGACAAAAGCTCTGAATTACTTATCTACTTTTCTACAAAATATCTTTAAATAGATAAATAAATCACAGTATAATCTCTTATTTATTTGCTCATATGCTTACAATAGAGGTCCTCTGTCAAGTATACAAAGAATATTGAAAGTACGGCCTTAATAGCTTGAGTATTCCACAAATTGGGAAAGAAATCTAGATTTGGTACGTCTCGGCCTGCTATGTCAAAAACACAGTCGTCGACGTCGGTTATATTACCATCGTCGATTGACTAGGGTCGTTAACCTAACGACGCTGGTAAGAGGTCGACTGATGTCGATCTCTGTACGTTTCTGCCAACTGATGTCGGTGTCTGATCTTTCCACTAATGCGTACAAATTTTCACAGATCTATATGGACTTTGTATGGCTACCAATATAGCACAACCTGTATGCTTGATCCTGATCTGAAGAACTATGGGCTAATACAAAAGATCTATATCTAGATAATTCTTGAATCAAAACCAAAAATAAAGCAATACATGTGAACCCTTGTGATAGCTTCTGTATGAAGTTATCTCTCAAACTTGTAAAACCTTGTGATAACTTCTGTATGAAGTTATCTCTCAATTTGGCAATAGATCGACTGATCTCTCACAACCTCTAAATCGCACACAATGAAGAGTTGACGTTCTTCAATGCAAATGGAATCCTCGAACCCTTGGCTCAGTCTTCACAGAAGAATTCTTAATAAGAATCAATATCAATAATCAATCATGAATACAAACTCTCTCCCATGATAAACTCTTATACTCTCCAAAGGTGTGCTTGCTAAAATTAGATTTCCTTAAATTAGACTCAGGGTTTCTTAAATTAGAATTAGAGTTTTTAAAATTAGACCAAAATATTAATAATTAATAATTAATTAAAATTAGACCAAATAATTAATATTTTATTAAACCAATCAAATATTAATATCTCCCTTAATTCATGTCCGAAAGAGCCTAAACGAAAGCCAAGCCTAGCTCCATCAAGACCCTCTATCCATCCCATTGGCCTACGAGAGTCGCATAATAGGCTAATCATCCGCTCAGAAAGATGTCAACTAGAAGGGGACATGACACATGCACATTATCCCATCCTTCTTCTTTACCAATAAAATTTATGATGCAAAGGGACTCTTGTTAGGCCTTATGTGTCCCAAATTAATCAACTCCTTGATAGATTTATCTATCTCATCCTTATGACTCTTTGATTATATATATGGAGTAATAATCATCAACTTGGCACCCTCCTCAATATCGATGACATACTCTGTGCCTCTCTCAAAAGACCTCCCAGGAGGTATACTATTGAGTTCCTTACTATGCTTCGATAGCAAAGCTTGAATGTCAAGATGGTAACCATGTTTCTACTACTCCAAAATTGAGGGCATAATTAGACACTCTACTTCCCATTTGACCTGATCATGCCTAATGAGCCTCTCCATCCTCCTAAAAGATGCCACCCTTAAATAAACATCTGACATCCATTTGAGAATGTTCTTCCTCCCATCTACCTCAGACTTCATCTTCATGGTGTGCAAGTTAAGGCAAACTCTCTAATAGCATGAAGCCACTTCATGACAAGAACCACATCCATATCTCCCATACTTACCAGATAAAAATCAGCATAAAAATTATAGTCACTCAACTGGATGGTTAATTAGGGAATCCTCCTCTTACATGTGATAATGAATCCATCTGCTACTCTCACCTTGACCTTAACAAACTCCTCTATCCTAAGTCCCCATTTGTCCACTAACCCCTCATCAATGAAATTATGAGTAGCTCCTATGTCAAGAAGAGTGACAATCCTATAACCCCAAAAAACTCCCCCAATCTTGAATGATCCCTCTCTTTAAATGATGTAAAGTTGAGCCACTAGTCTCTAATCTATTTTCTCTTTATCTAGATCCTCAAAAGAGCTCTCTATCTCTATGTCCATTGAATAAGAGTGATTATTTGAATCCTCATATGTCTACATCTCTAATGAAAAAATTTCTATTTTTTTTGCTTTGGCTTGGCCATTGTACTTATGCAATGGATCCCACTACTCCCTGCAATGAAAACATAACTTATTATTCCTTAGTACATTGATCTAATTGTTATCCATCCTAGAAAAAAATTTGTTGGTGGATTGGAGTCCTTATGAAATATTTCTTATCTTTATAGTTTTTGTATGAGAGCTATTTGGACTAAAATTTATTCTTCATGGAAAATATATCCATATATCTATCTTTTTTGATATCATCCTCAAGGATGGGTGGATCATGTGCCTTGACCCATCCTCATAATAGGTCTAAAATCCCTTAGACAAATAAAACAATTAACCTCCTTTCTGAAAATTTGGTTACCATAACTGATAACCTCTAAAAATTTGTAATGTAAGTATCAATAGACCCACACTATCTAAGCTAAGCTAATTCCTTGAAATGCAACTAAAGACCACTATTATCAAACCTATTGATTAACTTATCTATACACTTAACATAGCTATCAATCTAATCATGGCCCAAGGTAACCAATCCATGGTGCCACTATTCGTGAGCACTCCCATCCAAATAAAAGGTAACATATTTGATAGCCACAAGCTCTACCATCAGATTGAGATATACTTATGTGTCATGTTTTTTTATCCACACTCTAATTTTAGTAATTCTTGATACATCAAAATATGGAATATTTAATTTACCTACTTTCCTCTATAAATCTTGGCTATGTAGTCTACCTACACCTTCTTATTAGGGTCTAGTTTTATCCTTGTAAGGAAGATACTGATCAAATGACATCTCAACATGGAACTCAGGATATGCAACTCTCTAATATCTCCAAATATGTGCATCTCACACCTACTTTGTAGGCTCAGGAACTTCTTCTAGAAAGTTAACTTGGGGAGTGAATCTAGGCATCATGGGTCTAGTGTTGGCTAATCCAACATATGCACATTATGGGCCAATATTGTTATTAATTGAGTTATACCAAATTTTTTCATCATTTTCATTATGTCTTTTGTTGTTGACATTGTTTCCTATGCTATTAACATTATTCCTACTATTTTTTCCATTTTTCCCACCATTTTCCCCATTATTCTTGCCATTGTTGGGTACCAATTGGTGAAGAAACTAATTAATCTCTTTTTGAGATTGGTTTATTCATATAAGAACCTCCCTCTACCATCTTGATACAATATTTATTACATATCATAAACTATTCATATCACCTCTATCATAATAATGAAGATCTCTACTAGATATCCCTTCTCTATCACCCATGTTTTATGTAGTTCTTTTTTCCTCTAAATGTCTTTCTAGGTGTTGTCACATTATCTCAAAGGGCCAATGTTCCCATTGATCAACCTCTCTCTTTATTTAACTTTCAAGATAGCTTCTTTATCTATCACTACCACTCATAGAAATATATTTAAGATAAAATCACGCATAACTAGTAACGTGTAACCAAAACCCACAAACATGTGTTGCTCAAAATCCACATGCAACTATTTGAGTAGTCATGAAATTGACATGAAACTACCTAGTTATCCATCCAACTATCATGAAACTATCTAGGTAGACACCAAAATGATATGCAACTATATGGGTAGTCACCAAACTATCATGCAACTACATAAGTAGTCATCAAACTGACATGCAACTATCTGAACTGCAGTAAAAGTTAAACTTTGACATACTCATAGGAAAACCAAATTCAATACCACTATAACATACACCCATGTTCTATTTTTTTTTTGTTTTATTAATATTTAATGTTTTCATGTGATGTTTGCATTGCACATAATTGAAAATTAACAATATATAAGTTTTTCTAACAATATGCAGATGAATATATTATTAATAAATCAATATTTTGAAATATCCATATGCTGAAAATAAGTTTCAAATCTCATACAGATCTTGAATTTCAATATATGTAAGGAATTAACAATACCCATGTGGGTTAATCACTATAATGACATTTTTATATCATACCTATATGGTCAAAACAACTCACAATGATAAAACAAACATACCCATTTGTTTTTGTTACAAATGACTAATAATGGAATCCTAAACAACAAAATTTATGACTGAAACCAATCCAAAATGGTTCTAAACATGCAGTCTTCAAATTGTTAATAATCTATTATTACTTCCTCAAATATTTATTCATATCATACAAAATATTTTCAAATTAAACCCTTTCCTACAATAAGAAACTCCTAGAAATGAAGCTCCGTCACAAACTCTCAATGAATATGTCAACAATCAACCTCGAAGGGTCCTTCACCTATGAAATTTATGTCCTCTATGAAGTTTTTTGTCATCACAAATCTCTTTGGTTGAAACCCCAACACAAACCTCTAAAAACTCTCTCTAATTCTTCCTATTCCAAATGAGCTCTAACATGCCTTTTTATATTTTACCAAAGGGGGATGATTTTTCCTTGAGGGAACATGTTTTTATTTTATATCTTAAAAAAGAACCTTGTATCTCCCACTTGAGCATCCACACTTAAGTTATAAAATAACTTAAGGTTATAAATTTATTTCCCCTTCTTGGGCACCACAGAAAGTCCATTTAATAAATTAAATAAAATATTTTATAATTAAAAAATTATATTAAACCATTTATTTAAAATATCATTGAATACACATGGGAAATCATAGATGAAGCATCAAATTATGTCTCTAACTAATCTACAGTGAAATCGATGTTGAAATCTGAAGTCAGTATAGAAACTAATGACATGCTAAAAATAGTAAATTTGGACCATGTGTCTAAAACATGCCAAAAAAGAATTTCCATGAATATCCTCAAAAGATGAGATTATACTAATCCCTAAAGGCATTAAATGAAGACAAACAAAACTCCACAAATCAAAGGATCTTGTCACTAAGTCACATTATCCTATGGGAACCCCTAGCAATAGGCTAATGGTACACCCAACTAATGAAGTTTAGGGAAGGTACATTGCAGTCCACCGTCCCTAAAATTGTGTGTCCTCAATAAATTAAATAAATGATTTTATAATTAAAACATTATATTAAAGAATTTATTTAAAATATCATTGAATACACTTCTAAAATAACCAATGAAGCACTAAATGATGTCTCTAACTAATCTGAGATGAAAATGATGTTGAACACTAAAATTGATATCAAAACTTATGACAGGATAAAAATAGTAAATTTGGACCATGTGTCTGAAACATGCCTATAAAAAGTCTCCATGAATTTTCTCAAATGATTATCTCATAATAACCCTCAGAGGCACCAAATTAAGAAAAATAACACTCCAAAAATCAAGGGATCCCCTAACCAAATCACATTAGCCTACGTAAAACCCTAGGAATAATCTAATGGTCCACTAAACTTATGAAGCTTAGGTAAAGGACATTACACATGCATTTATAGATCATTTGGATCATCCTCTGGAGTGTTACCTAACAAAACAAAGTTAGGCTTGGAGGGCCTAGTATTGATCAATGTTTGGATAGCTCCATTGTTGATTCTATTGGATATTTTTTGCTTCATTATTGCCATTGTTCCTTGAAATATCAGTTTTATACATTATTTGAGCAAGAATGTGAGTAATTTATTGATGATATTGAGCTATTTTTTGGGTCATTATTTATACAAAATTAATGATAAAATTTTCCAATCTATCCTCCCTTAGAGATGGGTCTATGCTAGATCTTTCATATCTATCTCACATTGAATCAACAAGTCCTTCTTCTGATTGCAATTTACTTTTCTCTCCTTACCATTATCTCAAGTTGTTGTCACTAAGAAACATAAAAAAGAAAAAGTCATATAGGATATAAATATCACCAGCTCTGATACCACTATAATATCCCTTAAGGATATTTATTACAATTTTTTGAATTTTTAAGATATTAGCTTATAATGACACAAATTGGAAATATAAAGACATTGAGATCAGCACATATCATTTTCATATGTATAAGTTGATTACACTATTTCATTGAAGGAAATACATAGGAATTTTGAAAATACATATAAGATACAAATATAATGATATAATTACTTACATATAGACTCCTTTGAAGCATAATTACAGTTTTTGAATGAAATCACCGTAAGCCATCCAAGGAATATCTTTCACCACTGAAACCAAGATATCTTAGAAGATTTTGATCCACAAAAATCTATTCAATCCAAGGGTTTTCATCCTTAGGAAAGGCTTAAGTATGAACCAAGTTCAAACTCACAATTGGCAGGGGGATGATTTAATAATAATCAACATACATTTTACAAAGGAGAAAAAAGTATGTATAGAATCTACATGGAAAAGGGAGATAAGAGAGAGATAATGAGTAGAGAGAGAAAGTTGGCACCACAAAATAGTGACTCATGTGAAGAGTTGCCTTGGAATTCAAGCTAGTCAAAAATATAAAGATAAATTAACTACCTCCTTTGTCTTTATTCCCTTCCTTACACATGATTCCAAAAAGATACCTCACTCACACATGTGAGATCAAATCTAGAATAGTGTAATCTTTTCATCCTATTCCATGTGACCCCAAAGATTCCCACACAATACAAAATCAAGTTTGACCCATTTTAAAAGGCCTTCATATGATAAAACATTATTCTACCAAGGGTGGCACCCAAACTATTCCTCCTTGTCTTGTTCAAGCACATGATTTGTAAAAGATAAAGAAACTTGTCTTTTGGTCTCCCATTTATTCACATGTATAATATACCATTATGGGTCATGCCTCATCATCCCCAAGATATCTCACTTATTGTATCATCAGTTGCATCACCTACCACATCACCATGAGTAGTGATGGTGAATAGTTCCAATGAATAATAACCTTTTAATAGTGACCCCCACATTAATATTCCTTGACATCACCCAAATTAGCCTATTTGAAAAAAATAGGCTAACTATCTTCTTCAAATGTCTTATTGTGAATAAGGGGCCATTACATTTATTTAGCATTTCATGGTACTCCCAAACAAAATTATTAAAGAGTTTTCACTTGTGTGGGAATCCAATTCATGGTCTAGAACTTTGAGGAACTCTGATATGAATTCCAATCTTACCTTGACTCCTAAATAACTAAGTTAAATGAATTAATCCACAACATCAACATGAAAAATACCATGCTCTTCTATGAACTTAATGGCAATTGAAATTATGAAGCTGAATTCATACCCTGAAATAGGCCATGTGGCCAGAATTTTGACTATTCAATATTTAATATTACATAACCAACCAACTAGATTGATTATACCATATATTATTTGATCTTCTATGATAGTATAAGGGAAGCAAAGGTATCCATTGTATCATTTTAGTTAGAGAAGTAAGTTGTCAAATGGTATGAATTGTATCAAAAATAACATATAGAAACCACCTAGGATGACTTTCTTAGGTATTTTTTGATTCCATAATTTTTTTTTGAATATCAACTATGGCATGAAATATGTTTCTATATTTTGAATATATTCATGAATAAATCATTGAAATAGTTGTTGATAAATCCTGAGGTATTGATGGGTTTCCTTATGAATTATATAAAACTCTTTGCGATATTATATCAAAAGCATTCTCAAAATTACATCAAAATCTTTGTGACATTATATTAAAAGATTTATCAAAATTAATCTTAAAGAAAATCTTTACGATGAGATAACTATGATAGCAAACCTAGGGCCCAATGTCAAATCTCATTCTCTATGGTGGTCTTTAGTTATAACTTATTGAGAAGTCCCCATTTACCTTATTCCTTAATAAAGTTTTTCATATTTTCAAAAATAGAATAAAAGTGTTCTTGAACCTCTTTTGTAATGATACCAAAGACTAGATAGTTTGGAATATTTATGCCCTAGTTTTAGTTAGCCAATGATAAATATTTCAACATAGAAACTTATAATGCCATACTTGGTATCCATCTCCATAAGATTGGTATGAAAAATCCCTCTAGATTTTAGATTGACTAAAAGTGTCCTATTGAGACCGCATCCCACTAGTACAAACCCCAATTAGGGTATTAAACCCTCTCTCTAAAGTCTCTTCATATGGAAACTCTAAATTCCAAATGGATAATTAAATCCACTATTTTTTTTAGATAAGAAGTTAGTTCTACCCTTACCACTACTTTAATCAGTTGGATAACCTACGAAGGTCTATTTTGTGTAGACAACTCAGAGACCAATAGTGAATTTTACTCAAAAACTAGTACTAAAGGGTGCATTACATTGAATAAATTTGTAGGACTCATAACAGCCATTATTTTCTCCATCGTAACCTCAACTAGTGTTACAAAATACTTTGTGTTTTAAAAAATAAGCACAAGCACGTTCTCATATTGTTAATTATACATAACTAGTAATATGGTAGATAAAATTATGTAGCATACGATGATCATATTGTTGATGATGACTATGATGGTTATGTTACATCACTAGATAATTTATTTATATTTTGAAATCAAATAAACACGATACTACATGATCATGATGTGTAAAATTAACCTCTTTTGAGATAGTACATACATGTGAGCATCCTATTGGTGGGAACATTAGTTAGCATTGCATAACATTATAATAATGACTTCTTAAATAAAAACATGAATATAATATTCAAAAATTAAAGAACCAAAAACTATGCATGACATGTATTGTATTTTTACATGATTTGTTTACGCTTTATCATATATAGTACATTATTTATCTAGTTTTATTTTTAAATACATTTCATGATGTACATGAGTGAGATTTAGGACATATATGTAATTTATGACATGGACACATAGATGTTGGACATTTATTAAATTTAATTTGAATCAATTAATTTTTCTTCATCTTATTAAAAATATCAATTAAATAATATAAAATATGTGCATAGAGCTATGTTACTAATTATAAAATCAAATCTACCAAATTGTAAAATTAAAGAGAAGTTATTGATAAATGATACATGGTGTTGTATAACATCTTTGAAATTTACAAGACTATAATAAACAATTATAAATTAGTCATAAATAATATGTTATAAATAATTCCTCAAAAGTAATTTATAAATTATAACGATTTGGTTATAAATAATTATATTAATTCAAATTAATTCCTTAATATTTTACTAATTAAATAATTATATAATTAATAAATTGTTATTCACAATACCTTAATATTAATCATAAACTAATATATTAAAATACAAACAAATATACTTAATAAATTATTATTTATAATCAAACATATAAATAATTATTGAATTTATTATATTTTACAGCATGTCTTTGAGTTAAAAATATTAAGAAGTATTCATCATCATAACTTTTGATTGATATATATATATATATATATATATATATATATATATATATATATATATATATATATATATATATATATATATATAATTTTAAACATCTAAATTTATATAATTATAAAACTAGTTAATTCTCAATAAAATTGAATTAAAAAAATCTAACAAGGGCACCATGCACTAAGTCCCTATGAGAATTTAT
This sequence comes from Torreya grandis, assembly GCA_037957365.1. Classification (NCBI taxonomy): domain Eukaryota; kingdom Viridiplantae; phylum Streptophyta; class Pinopsida; order Cupressales; family Taxaceae; genus Torreya; species Torreya grandis. Next base: position 672,128 of record JARHVA010006618.1, on the reverse strand, counting down.
AGATTTTTCCTTTGTTTTTTATTTAGTTAGAAAATTATTATGGTGTTATGATTTTTGAACAATTTTAAAATCTAGTTGTATATTACATAATTATCAGTGCAAAGTGGCAAAAACTAATCTATTTATTAAGCCAACGAAAATGATACAATGTAAACATAAACATACCTCCAATTGAGATTTTGGAGATGGAGAGGGAGATGAACCTCCTTGAAATTCACTAAGACTCAATTTTGGCATCGTAGCTTCTTCTATTGGACCAAGCGCATGTGACAATGATGAAATTTATGCAGGTGTTGTGCTAAATGAAATCAATGATAGTGAAATCATAGGCAGCACCAGGGATGATGAGATGTGGACAAAAATATGTGGCTACAATTATAGAAGGTGTCAATGTGTTAGCAAACATAGGATTGGCTTAAGAGAGAAGATATTAGTAATTTTGAAGATGGAGTTTGTGAAATAATGGACAATGCTGGAATTTTTAATGGTGGATTGGATGTTATTAAAGGTGGGAATGAAGTGGGGGGGAAAAGAGGGCATAAAGGTTAGACAAGTTGAAGCTACAAACATTCCTCTATAGATTTAACTTGTCTTCCTAGCCCGACAAGAGTGATTCAAATAAAACCCTTCCCAAGAAAAAATGTGTAATGCAAAAGTAGACAACTAACTCAGAGGAAGGGGAAAAGAAAAAGTAATTTTTATCCATTATAGAGGCTTTAGGGAAAAAAATTCCACTATAGAAGATTCGTACCATGAGAAAATCTATTTATGAGAAATAATTTAACACCTTTACAAAGACCTTTAATTTTTTGAAAAAATGAACTATGAATTAAATTGGTTTTGTTCATCAAAATGTTCATGAATTTTCTTTGCATCATTATCTCACCTATCTTCCATTATCTGGGTTTAGTAACTATCTCCAAGTTTATACAAATAATATTTATCATTTATTAATCATTTTAATATATATTTATTATTATAAATTGGTAGTAATTTCCTATTGTATTTGATTAAGTTTATTACATTTTGTTGTTAAAACCACTTAACCGTTCTAAGAGTAAGTTGTAACTGACATCGATCCTATGTTTGTATCAATAATATGATGAATTCAGTTAACCCTAACAGAATTATTAAATTGATTAGTGGGAAGACCTAATTATTCTCAGCACGTTCTACCAAATGTGTTTTTCTATATAACCACAAACATAGCTACGATTGGCCCATAACACCCATACATTATCAATAAATGACCAAAGTATCTTTTCCTTTGTCACTTTACTTATTTGGATGGGAATGTCATCCAAAAAACCTAGGTTTCTGGTTGTTTTTTATCGATTGCTCCTTGAACTGGTATAAAAGCTCTCCTAATTATTTATTTAAGAAGAGTTTAGGGTTCATTCACTACCATCAAATTCTTGAAGTAGAAATGAGAGAGCTTTGTAAGTCTTTAATCTCTACAAGTCTTAGGATAGGTCTATTAAGTATTGGTTTAGATAGATACCTGGCTCAGGGTCTAATAGTTTTCAAAATTGTTTGGCCTTATACATTGTGCATAGCCTATGAAAAAAATATATGTTAGTTTCTGATTGTTGATCTTGAAGAGTCAAAAGGATTATGACTATGTATGGTTAGAATCTTGTTGAACTTCATTAATTATGTAATGTTTTTCTATGTTATATAAATATATTTTGTTCAATCAGTCTTTTTGGTGGTATAAAACCCTGGCTTGCCTATTCAATATATATTTTTATTCGTCTTATCATCTCTAATTATTTCTTCTAGCCTATAGGGAAATCATACTACTATTTTGATAATCTATTTAAAGTTTATTTAAATATTATATTTCCTTGTTCATAATCTCAGGGAACCTACTGTGTTTGAAGCTCCTCAAGACTTCTTTGGCCCAACAATCTATCAAATCTAGATCTTGAATGTATGTGGGATACCTAGGGTTGAGGCATTGAGGTAAGGTGTCATTTAAGTCATTTTTCCTAATAACCCCTATTCAAAGAATTATTTATTGGAGGAGACCCTAAAAATTACCAATCGAACGAGCACTAGGCGGTAGCAAGGATAAGTTCTTCTTATAAGAGTTGCATCTTTTAAGTGTTATGGACCAAGTAAGTGAAAGTTATATTCCTTTTTCAGATTTGATGGAGAAATCAGAATTTAGAAATAGAAAAGAAGATGCACATTATCTAAGCCAATATATTTCTCTGAAATCCATAAATGCAAATTGGGAACTCCCTAGATTAGATTTGTCTAAAGTCTATAGGATGAATTTCTTCAAATGAAAGTTGAAAATTGGAGTCTCTTTCAAATAATTTACTCTTTAAGGTTTGATGTTAGTAAATATTGAGGGTAATTTGTTTAATATACTAGATAAGGAACATTTTAATACTTTTTATAAAAAAGGTTATCATTTTGTACACATTGACTAGTTAGAATGGGTAATAGTACCACTTTTCAAGCAAGGCTTGGATGTTCCTATTTTGTTTGTTCTTGTTGATAGCAGGATATAAAACATTTCCCAAGCTATCTTGGTGCAATCAATGATAATGTTCATGATGGGAAACTTACTTGTCAGGTTTATCCTAATTTTATGGCTGACTTAGAGGATCATGTTGTTCCTAAAATAATTAAATGTAATTTACAATTTAATATCCTTGAAATGGATCCTAGATCTATTAATTTTAGTATAGTTACCTGATGGGTATTCTGATACTATAATTATCCTTTGGTACCCTCCAATTATACTCAAAAATCTGTAGCTAGTGTGGTGATGATACCTGGAACAAAAACCATAGGAGACTAGGTTTATATCAGTCAGATAAACTTCAAGATAATCTCCTTACCAAAGGAATGGGTGACTAGCTATAGCAAGTGTATCTATAGACCACCTACGAAAAAACCAATTACACCCCTAGGCTAACTTCTGTTCCTACAAAATAAGATTTCATAAAATATAAAATCTCCTTAGTGGAAGAAGAAAAATAAGAAACCCAAAAAGGAGAATTCCCTAAAGAGAGAAAACTCATAAGGTATCGGTCGATGAAGAAACACTATATAAATAATTTTGAGACCCTCAAAACCATAAGATTATCAATCTAAAAATTTAATGCTTCTAAATCAAATTGGTCAGAATACCATAGTTTCCCTGATGAAGACAATTTTTATGTAAACCTATCTAAAAATCATTTTGGCAACCATCCTGATTATGATGCCTATATAACTTATACCCAAAGAATATAGAATTCTCTGCATATTAATACATTTAGAGGAGAGCTAACTGAAGAAATAAAATATCTTCCAAGAGAAGATCAGTTGAAAATCTTAACTACTTTAGAAAAAGAAGTAAATGGGGTAGATGTCAAATACAGTGTTATAGAAAATATTGGAAGATTTCCCCCAAGGAAATTATATGTAAAATTCACATTTGATGGCCAATTTGTTATGCAACATGACCCAATAGAAGCTGTAGGTAGGGGAAAACATAACTCTACTACAGGAAGGCAACTAAATTGGTGTAATTTGGCTTTAAATGAGTTGGGAAATAATATTGATGAACTTTACATGGAAATTTATCAAATGAGAAGCTTTCTAAATAAAAAGGTAGGAACACTGGTTAAGAAACCATTCACCCAAACACATGACCTAGCTCCACTAGTCAATACTAGTGACAGGGTTCAAGGTGAGATAAATGTAGCCAAAATTGCATTGGTTGAGTTAAATAAAGGTCAATATAAACAAATAGTAATGTTATATGAAGACACTGGAATAGTAAAAAATCTAGAAAATGTCCTTTCAAAGCAAAAGCTAGACCTCTCTCTTGATACTAAAAGCTTGAAAAAATAAAAGAAGATCTGAAGAAGCTAATTATGACAAATACACAAGGCTATGATATGCTTAAATTAATCCACATAAGAATGGTGGACCTTTTAAGTGTTAATACTAATACAAATTTGCAAACTAGAAAAATGGACATTAGCCTTGAACAAATAGAAAAATTTGTCATAAAAACAAATGATCAACAGAGTGTTAGAGCAGAGGAAACTGCAAAGAAAATTTAAGAACTTCAAGAAAAGGTTGATACCTTAGTAGGATCATCCTCACTTATTTTGACTTTAATACATGAGTTGCAGGAAAACATGAAAAGGTCTTATAAAACAAACCCTTTGAGTATGGTATAATTAGGAGAAGTCACCCCTTCTAAGATCATCTCATTAAGAAAACCTACTACATAACAAGTGTCTGATCATGCTAAAAAAACTGGACAACTAAGATCTTTCATAAACATTGAGTCATTAAGCATAAGTGATTTAATAATTTTTTTTTATGATACCTATAAAAGTCTTGAGAAGCTTAATAAAAATACTAAAATTTTCAAAGAACTAGTTAAGTTGTCTGAAGATATAAACTAGAAAAATAACATTGAAGAAAATATCACTGCCACCTACCTATATTTCAATGAACTTAGTGAATTATATTAGAACCCTGATAATCTAGAATTCTTATATCCCTTAGATGCTTTATAGGATTAGACTGAGTCCCTACTCACTATCTTGAAAGGTGTGCAAGAGGGAAAGTTTGTACTTCTTGTTACAACTAGATGATTGAAAGAATTATACTCCTCCAACACTGAGTCATCTAGCTTATCTATAGTCACACCTAGGATTAGAGCAACCTTTCCCCAAGGAAATTTTGGTAGTGTTGAAGACCTTGATCAATATATCTAATGAAATTAAGGAATACAACTAAATGATCTAACTCAAGTTCATATACTTCCATATTCACTCAATATTGATGGTTGGTGTGGAGTAGGTAATGATATAAGATATAGAATCTAGAGTCTAACTAAAAGCCTCCACGAATGGCCAAAAACTCAATAACTTGTATTTGGGAAGACTGAAGAAGAAGGAATGGACTTTATAATTACTAACCTAGACAGTATCATAAAAGGATGGTGGTTATCCCTTACATAAGACCAAAGGGTTGTGACAGGATCCACGATAGCTTATTTTGTTGAAGCAGTTATCCATGAGTATGATGGAAACATGGTAAATGTTGATGCTATTGAATATAATAACTTGTTCAAGATGAAGCTTTATAACATGAAATACTGGGACAGATTCAAGTGTGATTTTTCTCTTTTGGAAAGAAAAATAAAACAAAGCCAAAGGACTGAAATTAAACACATGTTTATTAATGCACTTCCTAGTGAAATCTTAGACAGAGTATTGGCCTACATAGAAATTAGAAAGGAAGCCACGACTAGAGAAAAAGCCACATTTGCAAAATTGACCTTAGATAAAATTATTCAGTCTATAGAAGAATATCTTTACAATCAATGTAAGGATAAAGTTACGACCAAATTGCTTAAAAAACAAATGAAAACCATTGATAATAGTATCTACAAACATAGTGGATATAGTGCACCAGGCTATTATGGTTCTAAGAATTATCATTATAAATGCCATAAATAAAAGATTAGAACTCAAAAATGGAAAACTAGAGACAAAGCCCAAGTATAAGAGGAGGTTCTCTGAAAGAAAAACTTATGTTAAGATGAAAAAAACCATCTCAATAAAATGAACTATAAAATGTTATATATGTGGTCAAGAAGGTCATATAGCTCCTAAGTTCCCAAATAAGAAAAGGTATCATAAAAACATGAAAAATATTAGAGCTATACTTCTGAATGAAGAAATGCAAGTTATTTATGAATTCAACTCAGATGATGATGTCTACTTAATACCAACTGAAAATGATATTTATTCTAGTGAAAAAAAAAAGTAAATCAATTTAAAGAACTGTCTTCTTCTGATAACTCTAAGACTGAACTCTACTATTGTAATATGATGTATGGATTTGATCTCGAAGCTCAAATGCAACATCTAGAATATCTACTCCAGAATCATAAGCTCTCTCTTCATCTCATCCCTATCTATCAAGATGAGCTTACCTAATTATGCAGCATGCATGGTGACCCTAAGGGCATTGCAACTTGGTTTACTTTCATGACAACCCAATGTTATATGCACAACAAGAATGGAATAGAAAACAAAAATATAAGCCTAAGAATCCAAGCACAAAGAGTCTGATAAAATACCAAAATCCTCTTGTTGAAATCCTTAGAGCTATAAAATCAAAAATAGAATATGCTTCTCAAGATATTAATGAATTAATATTCTTTTTAAATATTCTATAGAAGAAAATATCCCTAAAAAAGTTCCTCCTAACCAAGGATGTTTCCATGCTAGAAAACACAAAGAAATCATTATCTCAGTAAACATCATTGATTCACATAATGGCTTATTTACTCGAGATTTTTTAATTGATATTGGAGCAAATATGAGTATTACAAAGCATGGAGCTATCTTAGAGTACCTATGGCAAGATGCTTCATTATATTTTGTTGTTTTGAATGGGTCAAGGACTACTATAAATAAAGTTTCTCCTAGGGTACTACTTGAAGCAAATGGCATTAAGGCATATGTAAAATTATGGATGTTCGATAAGATATTGACAGATATTATTTTGGGAATGAACTTTATGAATCAATTTATGCCTTATACTATTCATAACAAATACTTGTCTTTAAGATTATTTGGTAATGAACACCAAATTGCTATAAAAACCCATGCATCTGTAAGAATTTCCACAATACCACATGAAGAAGACAAAAAACTACAGATGAAGATTTATAGGATAGTACAAGATTTTGAAAAGAGAAAAGATAGCCTTAATTTTGTCATAATAAATATCAAAGGATTTTATGATAATGATCACAAAAGGTTTTGGGATAAGTGTAAATATACTATTTCTCTTCTTCTAAAACATGGCATTTATCATACCTGAGGTATCAAATCTAACACTATCCCTTTCTCCCCTTCTCAAGTTAAAATAGGAGAAGAAGATATCAAAGAATTATTGCAAAAGTATTTGATATAGAAAAGTCATATTGAATGGGCTTCTTCTGCATTCTATTTGAATAAACACTCAGAACTAAAAAGGGGGAAAATGAGACTAGTAATAAATTATAAAAATCTCAATGATTGGGTTATACTTGTCAAGCATATAATTCCTAACAAGATTGTTCTTATCAACAAGATGAAGGAATGTTGCATTTTTTCTATGTTTGATTTGAAAAATGGATTTTGGAAAATTTTAGTAGAACCTAAAGATACTTATAAAATTGCATTTGTCTTGCCAGTCTTAGATAGGCATTATGAGTGGAAGGTTATGCCTTTCAGCTTGAAAAATGCTCCATCTGAATTTATAAAAAGGATGGATGGAATCTTTGGCCATGGTAAACATTTTGCTGTCTATATTGATGATATATTAGTTCTTTCAAAAGATTTAAATAGTCATCTTATACATTTGAAAGAATTTGCTGATATTTGTAACTAGAATGGGTTGGTTTTAAGTGATAAGAAAATGGAGATAGGCAAAATAGAGATTTAATTTCTTGGGTTAAATATATGTTAAAATAATATTGCATTACAACCCCATATTTTGGAATTTTTGGAAAGATTCTCAGATAAAATAAAAGATAAAACCCAATTATAGAGATTTCTTAGATATCTAAATTACTACTCTCCATTCTATAAAGATCAGGCCAAACATAGGAAAATACTACAGAAAAGGTTAAGAAAAGACTAAAACCCATGGACTACTAAATGACATAGAAAATAAAAAGTATCAAGAAAAAAGTTAAAGGAATACCAAATCTCAAACTGCCAGGAGAAGGTTTAATGATTTTGGAAACATATGCTTCAAATGAAGCATATGGCATAATACTTCTAGAGAAAACTAAAGATGGTAGAAAAGAAGTTTGTTATTACTGCAATGGAACATGGAACCTAACTCAAAAGAATTACCATTCCAATAAAAAAGAGCTATTAATATCCAAACTATGCATGTTCAAACTAAGGATCCTTTTTCTCCCAAAGAAGTTCCTCTTGAGGATAGATCTATTATAGTTTGAATCTATCATTAGAAAACCCCACACCTAGTAAGTTGGAAACCAGATAATGACTAGATGGGCAATATGTTTTTCTATATTTGAGTTTGATGTTCAATACAAGAAAGGAACTCCTAATTTTTTAGCTAATTTGATGTCCACAGAAGCATTGAAATGGTATTCTCATAACTTTTGTACTAATCATGTTTCAATGTTTCAGGGTAATAAAGGATTTGATAATTTTGATTACGATAATGTCAAAGAAAATCTTACTCAAGAAGAAAAAGAAAGAATGAAATAATGCCTTCTTGTCTTCATAAGGGAATCAACAGGGAGTGTTGGTTGTTTCCCTTCAATGGAAGAGGATCATTGTTGGCCTTGGGATCATGTGGGGTATCCTTGTTGTTTGGGAGGTATGTAAATAGTGAGGAGTTATTGTGATGTTTTGTTTATTAGTAAATAGATATGTTTTCATTAATGTTGAAAAGGGTTAACTTATTTTTTATTTTATTTTAATTTAATGTATTATTTATTAGGAAAGATGAAATTCTCTAGCATCATAGTAATATTGGCATGGAAAGTGTTATGGGAATTGGATTAATAAATGAAATTTTATTATTGGCATCTAATTCATACCGTTCCATCTTATTTTATAATATTTCAAACGTGGAAGAAAATTTTGACATAGTCTAGTTATCAATGTTGGGAAGTGGCATGCACTCTACATCAATTGAATAAGGTCAATTCACTTATATCGTTCTTCATCAAGTTGTTGGTAGATGGCTCTATATTATGAGGTTGATTGGATTATTTTTTAAACATTTGATATGTAAATTTATCAATTTTTTATACTAAAATTAATGACTTATATAGACTAAAATTGAATAATTATAACATCTTAGTATTATATACCTGGTATATATAAATCATGTCTTTACCCTTTAGTTATATACCATCCTTATGCTGAAAGAATCACACTTGTCATCTCACTATGCATAAATTATTATCTTATATTCATATCCTTATCATTTTGATGACTTAGATCATCTTTACTATGTAAAAATATTAAAACCTAATAAAAATCCTTCACTATCAGTTACATACTCATACCTTTTTTCTATCCTCCTAGACACTACCGACCATAGATGAACACTAGTGTCTAGATCCTTATTTATTATCCAGTTTCAAAAATTCATCCAAATTTCAAATAATATAAAACCTATGGGTCAGACTATTTCTCTTAATGTAATGTATAAATACAAGTCTTAAGCCTTCTCATTATTCACCTACAAATTTCCAGGCAAGTATCTACCAAGGCTCATCCAATCAAGCACATAAATGAGTAATCTCATACTATGTGTCCCTATTTCCTTATCAATCATAGGCTAAATCATATAAAATGTAGGAGTCATTAAAATAATAATTCATGTGCAATGTTTTCCAATTTATAAGCCAGTGTAAGATATCATATTACATTATTATTCACACACACTCCTACACATATGGTAAAAGTACATAAGTATGAGGCCCTCCTTGTATTATTAGATATGCATGCAATGCTCAGTGGTAGATGGGTCATTGAGGTCATCTAGACACTATGATCCCACTAACCACTTTTTCGAAAACTCTTTATAAGGGTGAGTAAAGGTGAAGATATTGGGATTGATCAATAAGAAAAGAATGATAACCTATATCAAAAATATGAATACATCATCAGAAAGGTGAAACAAAAACAAAAAAATTGAATTTGATTGCATAGATATCTAGTAATTATTTAGTAAAGGACACCTATGGTACACAATGGATACATGCATGGACAATAGCATCCATATTTGATGCTAGTGTCTGTGGCAACAAAAGCATATTTTATAAATCCTAATGGTTGATCCCAAAATTATGATCATGTAACCTTATGCTTATATCCATCCCAAATCTAATAATGAATAATAAACACATAAGTATCAATTTATAATAAACCTAGGTGTATTTCTTAACTTTCAAACATACATACAAAACATTTTATCTTCCCCTTCTTCCACCTAAGATGGCTCAAGATAATGTAATGTCAAATTCCCTAAATAATGAGAGTGGCAATGATGAAAATGAGCAAAATACATAAAATGTCATGATATAAAATGCATCAAATCATGAAAATGATGACATGAATAATTATATGATGGCAATATAAAGGCCATTCTTATGTTTTGAGAGAGTATTTGTAAAAAAATTTAAAATATTGATAAGATCTTTGGTACTATTTCGTAAACTAAAAATGCTGAAGCTACTAATGAATTTTACAACCCCTTGACCACATATTTGATGCCTTCATCTAGTGTGGACATGTATTTTGTTTTCAAACCATTTTTATATTAATATCACATCCTTATTACTGTGCCTCCTATGAGAAAATTTGAATGTTTGAAATCAAATATCAATTTCAATGGCTATATCTTCTCAAACCATGTTTTTACACCGTTTTATGATTTCTCAAGAAACAAATACCTTTTCCAACTCATCAACTAGTTGGATGATAAAGTTTACAACATTAAAAACAAATTATCACATCTCTTTATATTATTGACTTCCAAGATTTGTTACAAAATTCTATTGTATCTAAAATCTCACTACACCCTTTTCTAGCTAGTTTTGTTGCACCCAAGATAACATTTTATGATGTCAAGGGTGATCTTGAATAGCATCTTCGATCCTTATTTGTGGCATCCTTTGATTATGCTTCAAATTTTGAAAAAATTACCAAACTATTTCAAATAAGTGTCAAAGACTATGCCTTTTAGTGGCTCTACCATCTACATATAAAATCATTGAAAGCATTCAAACTCATTGCAAACCAATTTTTATCATATTATTATATCAACATCATTAACAAGGTTTCTTATGTTCAAAGTGATAATATCAAACAAGGAACCAATGAACCAATCAATTAGTATATCTTAAGATATAAAATAATATTATCCAAATAATAAATCCAATAACCAATAAATAAATTTGATAAATATTAACCAAAGCTTGCTTACATCTCTCCATGAATTCATTTTTTTCATAAATATCAAAAAAATTAATGAATTATACCATGTTTTACACAGAAGGATTAATCATTGCACAACGCTCATTTTTTATAAGTTTCTCTTATTAAAAGATGTTAGTTTATTTAATAAACGTTTATCATAATTTTTTTTAGAATTTCATAAACTAAAAAATTACCAAAAATAAATCGATAATCAATCCTCAAATATATTCCTACTCTTACACGATTTTATATATATATATATATAATTCTTAATTTGTCACATTAACAAATGTTACCCCATTTGCTGCACATGTATCAATGAATACGAATCAGCACAATAAGCCATTTATACTCAATTCTTCATAAATATCAAAAATAGGATTTAACACTTAATTAAATAAAACTGTATCCTATGGATGTGGAAAATGAGCTTTGCTTTCACAGCATGAATAATTACATAAACTAAGAAAACACGAATTCGGTTAAAAAAAGAACATATGGGAAACACTTCAAATTGTGGGAACTAACATTAATAAAAATTTAGTAATTTATTCGAATTAGAGTTTTTTAAGTCCATAAAATGAGATTCTTTTTTTTTTAAATGACTTTCCGCCAAAGATATTGGTGGCAATATATAAATCATTATCCAAATATAATATTATTAAATCTATTAAAAAAGTCTAATAACACACCCATCCTTCATATAAATGTTTATTTTTTTTCCCATTCTATAGAAATTATAACACCTTAAAATTTTCAGAATTTATAAAATGATGAACGAAGTTTTTCAAATTAAAGATAAAGGGGAAAAAGAATCCATTGGAAGCTTCGAACACAAAAATTACATAGTTATATCTAACAATCCATATGATAACAATGGAACAAAACAACTTAAACTTGTCGAAAGAACATCACAGATAACAGAAACAAGAGACCTCTTAGGGATCTTTCCTTATTATGGAAACAGAGATTTATTAAGAACCGGCCAGGTCTTGCCGTTAGCCCATCCCAAGAGCTATTTTGAAGTTCTGTGTATTTGTGTCAAAATTCGCAACAACCTCACTCTGGACTGAAACAGTAACATCTGTCCAAGTAAACTTTGTTTTGGGATCGACTTCTGTCAGACTGGCTGCATACCCATTCTTTGCAGTATTATTGAGACTATCTACCAAACCCTTAAGGAAGACGACATTCGTAGACATTTTGTTAAAAACAACAGAAGTCATTGGTCAAGCTCTGATACCAACAAATCAGTATGTTAGGCACATAAAAGAAAATGAACAAAACATGACAATAAAAACATGTAAATAAAAAGAGGTCATCTATTTAGACTAGAATCAGATTACACACTTTTACCGGCTTCTCAGCGCTCTCAGCTCACAGCATGCACATGTATGGCTACTCCCAATTTGAATGCAATTTAACAGCCCTTAGCCTTTTACTTATAGACTAACACTGCACAGGGGTTATTACGAAAACATAACTTATCATCTTTGTCCTCATCCTATACGAATGGATAAGGAAATCTGAATAGATTGATAAAGTAAAGGTAATATGAGTGGATTGATAAAGTAAAGGTAATATGAGTGGATGGATAAGGTAAATCATTGCTAAGGTATTTGATAATATTGTTTTTACTTATAAGATGGATTTTCATATGTTTAGAGGTTCAAAGGATGCATTTTAGAGATCATCGGATATTAGCGATCAAATTATTAGTTCTGGTTAGCATATTTAGGGATATATTATTCTATATAAGATTGGTACATTTGTGGGCATGGCTATTGTTCATGTAATAACTATTTTCATATTTTCTATTACCATGTTGGTACCAAAGGGAATAAATATAATTATTTAAATCTAAAAGCCGTTACAATAGATGATTCAAATCATTAATTTATATTTTAGATAAATAAATAAAAATTAACCATTACAAAAATAAATGAAAATCCAATAATTGATAATTTAATTTAATTGAAGATAGATACACGTAGTAATTATTAGTAATAGTAATAGTAATAGTAATAGTTGGCCATGATTATTAGAGGTTACATTTGGAATTAAGAAAATAAATAGAAAAGAGGAATATGTATTATATAATTTAATTTTAATTATTAAATTTATCAAAAAAAAAAATTCAAAACATAATTTTTATTTTATTGTTTATAATTAAAAAAAAATTATAAAGAATTATTTATTTATCATTAAAATATTTTATAATTATATCTATTCGGTAGACACTTAAAAATGACATGTGTATTAATGAGATGTCAAATTGCAATATCATAGGGTTCATGTGTTTTTGTTAGTTATATATTTAGATGAGGTCTTTATTGCCACATTTTTGTTGCTTTGTTTGTTTCTTTTGTATCCCATCCATCGTTATCTCCTCTCCTCTCTTCCTTTATCTAAGTTAGTGATATACAAGGGAATGAGAAGTCCAAGTGAATGGCAACCTTATTCCTCAATGGTGTTACACTTCACTTTCAAGGACATTTGCAAACAAAAGACATTGAATGTAAATAAAAAGAGTATACATGTGTATGTTCAGTTTTATTATTATAGTGATTGCATACACAATCACACTATCTATTCCCCTGAAGACCATGAAGAACAACTATTCAATTGAATGAATAGGCTCTAATGAAGACAAATCACTCAACATATTTCTATATATGCTCTTGCATTCTCTTAGCTCCTCTATGCTCCCTCTCTATGCAACTTTGCTTTAGAGTAGGAATCTCTGCTTCTAAACTTTATTTATCTTCTTATGATATGATTTGAATCATCACAAGTGAGTTTCCCATTTTCTTCAAAATATTCCTTAAAATCTTGTTGGATTGAGGCTAACATCCTATCACATCCTTTTATCTACTTTTGTTTCAAAATGTCATTTTTTCTTGATCTAATATCTACTTTGCCTATTTTTCAAATGGAGACCAAAGTTTTGGTTGGTATACACTGCTAATTACATAAATTTTCCAACCTTTTTTTATCCACCACCTACAAAAAGCTTTAGATTCAAATCTATTATTGTTACATCCAATCCCAACCCTAATGGAAAGTACTTATCATTAACAAATAGTTAAAACTATTAGTGATTGGGGATTACTAAACTTTTAATTCTTATAATTGATTTGATTTGTGGTTGTGGTATTTTTCATTTTGAATATTTGTTTACAACAAATTTATCCAATGAAAATGTATGTTAATGTTGATTATTTATGCATTTTGATTAGATCTTCTGATTTTACTAGATGCATTATTTCTAATTTAGTTTATTTTTTCTACCATTTTCTTATGTGAGGTGGATGTAAGACAGTCTTTGCCTTTTCCCTTGCAAATGAGTCTTTAGGGAGAAATTCACGAGGAAGAAGGTGTAAAATCATGATTATTGGCAGAAGGTAAATAAATTGGAAAAAAAATACAGACACATACACACTATTTTGTCTGATTCATTATTTTCTTGAATTTGTGTGATTTTAATATTGATTTGCATTGTTAATTTGTATATATTGTACATCATGTCCATTTAATTATTGATATGGTATTTTTAGTGTTTATTGTTGTTATGAGTGGCCTTTGAGTAACCATTTTATTTTAATATATGTTGATAATAATGTTTACACATTTAGAGGCCTGTATGAAATGAGTTGGTATTATTGTAACCCCATTATTTTATTTACCAATTAGTAATATATTTTCTTGATCTTGATTGATATACCACTGATAAGGTAAGGAATAAAGGTATATGGCATTTCATCACTATCTATTTTCAAATAATTATATAAATAATTACAAAGAGACCTTGAGGTAACCTTTGGTTGAATTTAGAGTTTATGACCTAATAATAAAACATTTATTTATTGTAGGTGGTAGAAATGACTCTCATGCATATTTTATTTATACATTTGTGAATATATTTTTATGTTTATCTGATATTTCACTTCATCCTATGTCTCGTCACCCCTCTTACCTTATTCACATCCTAGTCTAGTCTCATCAACATAATACTAGTGTTGAGATTGTTGATCACCATATCTTAAATGAATTAACATTATTAACACCATACAAATCAACACATTACATTGTTCTTCACATGTTAACTATTTAATAATCTAAAAGGAAACTGACCTCCAAGGTTTAGGTAGAAATTCTATGCTTACCCCTTTTATTTTTCCTTTGACATCTTCCTTGAAAACTGGTGTGGGCTCTCCTTCACTGCTAAAATTTATAATAATATAATGAAATAAGTATCTTCTTGCTATTTGAGCTCCATCATTTTGAATCTATGACAATTCATTGAGAACTTGCATAGATAAGGGTATTTAAACACCTTTGACTATGAAGAAATCATGTTCAAGAGAATAAAAATTTCTGTCACCAATGCCTCATCAAATCCTAAAACTTGAGAAAGAAGTTGAGCCATCCGTCTGTAGCCAATATTTATTTTAATGATTAGTTCTCCAAAAATTCACCTGCATCTTCTGGTTTAGATTTATTTTTCAACCCCATTTTCAAACTCTTCACTCTCAGGTTAGGTTTTAATAGTTGAATCTTCACCCTTCTTTCAAAAGGAAATTAAACTGTGTTTTCAAAGTGATTGGATGGCAATAATATCCCTTGAGGGTTTAGACTATGGATATTACTCAAATCATGTTGAGTAATGATGACAACATCAATTAAAAGTAATGATGATGTACTTTTTATATAATTTTTTTAAAAATCATTCCACTGTCAATTCTTTTTAACGCTCTACTTGATATTTTTTTATAAATGACACATAATTGCAATGATGTGTCATTATTAAAGTATTTAATAATTGAAAGGGGTAATATCTATACTACTTGTGTTGAATTTACAAAATATGACCTTCTAAAATGACTTTTTGCTAACTTCATAGAGTTTGACCTCCTTGTATAACCATATGAGAATTTTATATCAATGGATTTGAGCACATGAATGTAATCTTAAATATCTAAAACTAATAGTTAGCATAAAAATAAATACTTTACCCTACAAATATCAGTATTATCCTTTTCAATCTTCCTTATTTGTTCTTTCAAAAAATAAATTGTATGAGTTAACTTTTGAAAATTAGTACAATAGATAATAACATTAAATTTATTGCTTTGGAACCAGATGAATTTCTAAATTTTCTATTTTTTTTGGTATTTTTCCATTAACCACTCATTTGTTGGTTTTCTAGTCAAGGATCTTTATTCAGTGCATGATCAGCCAACAAGATGGTTTTCTGATCATGACTGTCAACAATATCCTGAAATATTTTCATTGTTAGAATTTATTATTATTATTTTTATTTTTTTTACATTTTTAATGAAGAGGGGGATCCTCTTCTTTTATTCAAACCAATTTTGTTTTCAAAGATAAATTACTATGGAAGACTTAAGTTCTTCTATAACATGAAGCTCATTTTGTACCAACTGAATAAATTCCTCTTTGTTGGTAGGCTTCTGATATAGTTTCAAATGATGTCCATTTACACGAAGTGTTTTCAAATTTCTATCTATAATATATAACTGTATAGAACCATTATAAAAAAGCTTTGCTACTTGAAATGGTCCTAACCATCTAGTTCAGATCTTACCTTTAAAATGTTGATATTTAGAATCATACAAGAGTACCTAATCTTCTTCGTTGAATTTATTTTCTTTGATATGCAAGTCATGCTACTATTTTGTCTGATACTATGTCATTTTTATCTATTGCAAGGCTTCTGTCCTCATCTTATCTAATTCATTCATCTACAACATTCTTTATTTTTGTGCTTCATCCAAATCAATCCCTACTTCTAATGTTGTCCTCAAAGTTTGCATTTAAGATTCAATTGAAAGAAGAGGTTTATTACAATAGACCAGCTCATATCGTAAAAAATAGTAGTGATTTTCCACGTTGTGTTTTATGCCCAAATTTTTTTTGGGAGTTTAGCTACATAATTTTTTTGGCTACTACTGACTATCTTAGCAGGAATGTTCTCTAGCTCTCTATTAGTGACTTTTACTTGTCCATTTACTCAAGGATGGTATGGTGAATATTTTTGGTGGTTGACTTGGTAGATCTCGATGAATGCTTGAATCTTATTTGACATAAATTATGGTCTTTGATCTGATACTATCTCTCTTGGTTCTCCAAAATATTGCATGGTCTTGGAATAGAGAAAATATGCTACTACTTCTTCTCTTATAGGAGAAAGATCTTGAACTTAATCCCATTTAGTTACATAATTTGTACATACCAAAAAGTATTATTTACCTTGTGAAAGTGGATATATGGGCCCAATAAAGTCCATTCCCCACTTCTCAAAAGGTTCTAGAATCACATGTGGATGAAGAGGCATCTCTAAGGATAATGTAATTTTCCCATTATTTGACATGCATCACATTGCCAAACATAAGTCTTTATCTATTTGTGGAGAGTTGGCTAGAAATATCTAGTTCCAAGGATTTTATGTACTATCCTTTTTACTAAATAATGGCCTCTTTCAGGTTCATCATGACATGCATGAATGATATCACACATCTCATTCTCCTTCACACACCTATAGAAAACATGATCAGGTCCAAGTTTAAATATTATTCCATTAATCTATTTATAATAAGAACTTATTCTAAGTAAAAGTTTATGTTCCTTTTTGGTACATTGAAAAGAAAAGTTCCCTGTAGCTATAAAATTTGATATATCTGCAAACCAAGGTGTTTGTGCTGAAAAAAACATTGTTAATCTAGAAAGTTATCTTCTACAGGTTCTCCATATTCATTATGCAATCTATAAATAAAATCAACAACATTGAAGAGAAACATAATTTATTACTCTGTATTTCATTACATTGATTTTCATTCAACCTCATAGATTCCTTCTTACCTTAATTTGAATCTTTGTGGATGTGCTTCTATCCATTGTCTTATTGGAAACCTTTTAATTGTGATTTGCTTCTAGAGATAGAGGACTCCATGTCTCTTGACTTTTTAATTACTTACTCTAATATGGGTGGACTAAGATCCTTCATCGAACCTCTCAAGGGGTCAGAGAGATGATCAGCGATAAAAATGACCAATCTCCTTTCTAAAATGTCAGTCACCAGAAATTGATAATATTTAGAAATCAACAATTTAAGTATCTACTTAACTCCATTATTTCAATTGTTCCAAATCCATGAAGTGCAAATCAAGATCTCTATTAAGATAAAAATAAGTTTCAAGATTTTTCACTGAAACTTTAGTAGTGATATTTCTGGCATCATGAAAATATGAAATAGATAGCTTCACCAAATTTATCTGCAAATCATTATTTTGTGGTCTTCCACCCACACCTTTATGGGATCTATGCCTTTGTCTAAAATCTAAATAGTCATTAAATGGAATTATTGACTGGAAAGCTACATCAAATATCAACCAATCATTCCAAACATGAGCTTGTTGTAACATAAAACCTTGTTCTTTTTTTTTTTTTTTTTAAATTTATTTATTTATTGAGGGTTTGCATGTGATGTTTGCATTTCACATAATTGAAAAATAAAAATATAAAATCTTTTTAGCAATATCCACATGAATATATCATTGATAAATCAATATTCTTAAATAACTATAAGCTGTAAATTAGTTTTAAATCTCATATAAACCTTGTATTGCAATATATATATATATATATATATATATATATATATATATATATAAGGAATTAACAATACCCAGGTGGGTGAATCACTCTAATAAAAATATTATAGCATACCTAAATGGTTAAAACAATTCAAAATGATAAAACAATAATACCCATTTGCTATGGTTACAAATGACTGATAATAAAATTTTAAACAACAAACTTTATGACTGAAACCACTCCAAAATGGATCCAAACATGAAATCTTCAACTCTATAATAATAAGTTATTTCTTCCTCAAATATTTATTCACATAATACAAAATATTTACACATTAAACCCATGCCTAAAATAATAAACTCCAATCATTGAAGCTCCAACATAGACATTAAATGAATATGTCAACAATTAGTGTTGGAGGGTCTTTCACCTCTGCAGTCATATCTTCTGTAAGGGTTTTCATCATCACAAATCTCTGTATTTGAAATCCCAGCACAAACCTATAAAAATTCTCTCCAAAATATATATTATTCCTAACCAAACGAGCTCTAACTTGACTTTCTATATTTTCCCAAAAGGGGACATTTTTTCCTTGAGGGAACATGTTTTAATTTTAAATTTGAAAAAAAAACTTGTATCTCCCACTTGAGTGCCCCCACATAAGCTATAAAGTAACTTAAGGTTATAAATTGATTTCCCCTTCGTAGGCACCATATAAAGTCCCTTTAATAAATTAAATAAAATCTTTTATAATTAAAACATTATATTAAACCATTTATTTCAAATATCATTGAATACACATGGGAAATCACCGATAAAGCATCGAATGATGTCTTTGACTAATATGAGGTGAAATTGATGTTGAAATCCAAAGTAGGTATAGAAACTAATAACAAGTTAAAAATAGTAAATTTGGAAAATGTGTCTGAAACATGCCCAGAAAGAGTCTCCATGAATATCCTCAAAATATGACCTCATACTAACCCCCAAAGGAACTAAATGAAGACAAACAAAACTCCATAAATCGAAGGATCCCCTCACCAATTTACATTATCCTATGGGAACCCCTAGTAATAGGCTAATGGTACACTCAACTAATGAATTTTAGGGAAGGTACATTGAATTCCACCCTCCCTAAAATTGCTTGTCCTCAACTAATCCCAAATCTAGATGTTATAAAATTTTCTCACTTTCCCATGTTGTATCCTCAACAAATAAGTCTTTCCACTTCACCAGATATTCCCTTATGTTCCTGTGGTGTAGAGTATGATCCTTGGTATCAATGATGGCCTCTATAATAAAGATGAATTTACCTTCATTGGAAGAGGGAACCACATTATGGCCAAGTTACTCTTATAAGGTGAGTGACAATAAGTACATTATGCAATCTACAATATTCTAGTAACTTGAGCTCATAAGCAACCTTTCCTACCAGCCTAGATATCTTAAATAGACCATAATGCTATGGATTAAACTTCTCTATCCCACACTTCTTGAGCATGGCCTATTTTTAGGGCTATAGCCTTAGATAAACCATTTCACCTACCTATAAAGTCTACTCCACTTGATGTTGATCAACATATAACTTCTGATGATTTTGGGACTAATGTAAATTATCTTTCAAAGATTTCATAATATAATTTCTCTCCTAGAAGTAATTTTTTAATCAATAACTATATTAATCATAAATAAATATATCAAAATTTAAAAAAATATAATTAACAAATTGTTATACACAATTAAAGATTCAAATTATTGTTGAATTTAATATATTATAGAACATGTATTTGATTTAAAAATATTAAGAAGTAGTTGTCATCATAAATTTTAATTTATTAATAGTATTATATATATAATTACAAATCTCTAAATTCATATAATTATAAAACTAGGTAACTCAATAAAAATGAGTTCAAAATATCTAACAAGGGCATCATGCGCTAAGTCCCTGCAAGAGTTTGTAGATTTTTCCTTTGTTTTTTTTGTTTGAGAATTATTATGGTGTTTCAATTTTTGAAAAAATTTAAAATAGAATTTTATATTACATATTTGTAAATGAAAATAAGAAAATAAACTAATCTATCTATTAAGCTAATGAGAATGATACACAGGTAAACAAAAACATACCTCAAATTGAGATTCTAGAGATGGAGAGGTAGATGAACCTCCTTGAGATTCATCTAGAATCAATGTTGGCATCATAGATTCTTTAGTTGGACCAAGTGCATGTGCTAAAGATGAAATCTATGTAGGGGTTAGACTTCTAACAAAATCTATGCAGGCTTTGGGCTAGATGAAATTTATGATGGTGAAATCATAGGCAAAACTAAAGACGATGAGATAGATGGATCAAAAGATGTGGGTATAGTTGTAGATTGTGTCAAAGTGTTAAAAAACTTTAGATTGTCTTAAGGAAGAATATGATATCACTTGTAAAGATGGAGTTTGTGAAATAGGGGATAATGTTGGAGGTTTTAATGGTGGACTAGGTGTTATTGAAGGTGGGAATGCAGTGCGGGCCAAAGAGGGAATAGAGGTTAGAGGAGTTGAAGATGCAATCATTCCTCTAGGTATTTGTCTTGTCTCCCTAACCCGACCAAGGTGATTCAAGCCAAACCCTTCCCAATAAAAATGTATAGTGCATAAGGAGATAAATCACTCAAATGAATGGGAAACAAAAAAGAGATTTTTATCCATTGAAAAGGCTTTAGGGAAATAAATTCCACTATAACAAATTTGTACCATGACCAAATATATTTATGAGAAATACTTTAACTCCTTTACAAAGACCTTTAATTTTTCCAATAAAATGAAATGTGAATTAAATTGGTTTTGTTCATCAAATTTTTCTTGAATTTTATTTGCCTCAATATCTTGCCTGTCTTTAATTGTCTAAGATTAAAAACTATCTCCAGATTTATACAACAAATATTTATCATTTATTACTAATTTTAAAGTGTATTTGTTATTATAAATTTTTAATGATTTCCTCTTATATTTGATTAAATTTATTAAATTTTATCGCCAAACCACTTAAACATTGTAAGAGTAAGTTGTATATGACATAAATCCTATGTTTGAGTGGGTAGTATGATGTATTCAATTAACCCAAACATAGTTATTAAATAAACTAGTGGGAAGACGTAATTACTTTTAGGACATTCTGCCAAACATGGTTTTCTATACAACCACAAACATATATGTAAATGGCCCACAACACACACCCATTATCCATAAAATCTATATAATGTAGTTAATTAAAACTCTTATTATTATTTTAAATTATAAATAGCCATGATTATTAGAGGTTTACATTTAAAATTAAGAAAATAAATAGAAAAGAGGAATATGTATTATATAATTTAACTGTAAAGTAATTATTAAATTTTTCAATTTTGATTATATTTTATTTCAAAACATAATTTTTATATTTTTTATATGAACAACATAAATAATTGTATAAATAATTATTTAATTATTATTAAAATATTTTAAAAATTTATAATTATATCTATCATTTGTAGACACTTAAAAATGGCACTTGTGTATTTATTAGATGTCAAATTTCAATATCATAGGGTTCATGTGTGTTTTTTAGTTAGATGTTTAGATGGGGTTTTTATTACCACATTTTTATTTCTTTGTTTTTTTCTTTTGTGTCCCATTCATTGTTATCTCCCCTCCTCTATTTATTTATCTATGTTAGTGATATACAAGGTGAGGAGGCCTAGTGAATAGAAACCTTATTCCTCAATGGTGTTACATTTCCTTCACTCTCAAGGACATTTGCAAACAAAAGACATAGAATGTAAATTAAAAAAGTATATATGTTGATGTTTGGTTTTATTATTATAGAGATTATATAAACAATCACACTATCCCTTCCCCTGATGACCATGAAGAATAAATCGTAAATTCAATAAGTAGGATCTAATGAAGATACATGAGTCAACAACTTTCTAGATATTATCTTTCACTCTCTTAGCTCTTCTATGTTCCCTCTCTACTCAATTTTTCTTTGGGGTAGAAATCTCTTTTTCACAATTTTAATTATCTTATCATGATATGATTTGAATCATGACAAGTGAGTTTCCCAGTTTACTCAAAAATTGTGGAAAAATATTGTTGGATAGATGCTAACATCCTATCAAATCCTTTTATCCATTTTTTGTTTAAAAATTTCATGTGTTCTTGATCTCGTATTTTACTTTGCATATTTTTCAAATGGAGGCCAAAGTTTGGTGGGTATAGACTGCTAGTTACATAATTTTCCAACCATTTTTTAGCAACCACCTATAAAAATCTTTAGATTAAAATCTAGTGTTGTTACATCCCATCCCACCCCTGATAGCAATTACTTATCATTAATGAGTAGTCCAAACTATTAGTGATTGGGGATTACTAAACTTTTAACTCTTATAATTGATTTGATTTGTGGCTACAATATTTTTAATTACAAATCTTTAATTAAAACATATCTATCCATTGAAAATGTATGTTAATGTTGATTATTTATACATTTTGATTAGATCTTATTATTTTACTAGATGCATTGTTTATGAGTTAGTTTATTTCTTCTACCCTTTTCTTATGTGAGGTGGATGCAAGATAGTCTTTATATTTTCTCTCGAAAATGAGTCTTGAGAGAAAAATTCATGAGGAAGAAGGTCTAAAATCATGACTATTGGGAGAAGGTAAAGAAATTTGAAAACCAATACACACACATACATAATATGTAGTCTGATTGAGTATTTTATTGATTTTGTGTGATTTTAATATTGATTTTTATTGTTAATTTTTCGCATATTAGGCGTCATGTCCATTTCATTATTGATATTGTATTTTAGTGTTTTTTTAATTATGAGTGGCCTTTGAGTAACCATTTTGTTTTAATATACATTGATAATATTTTTTGTGAATTTAGAGGCCTGTATGAAATGAGTTAGTATTATTGTAACCCAACTATTTCATTTACCATCTGGTAACCTATTGTCTTGATCTTGATTGATATATCACTGTTAATGTAAGGAATAAAGGTATATGGCATTTCATCACTATCTATTTTCAAAGAATTATATAAATAATTCAAGAGAATATTTGAGGGAAGCATTGGTTTAATTTAGAGTTTATGATCGAATAATGAAACATTTAACCACTGTAGGTGGTAGACATAAATATTATGCATGTTTGCTTTATACATTTGTGCATATAATTTTAGTCTTATATCATATTGCACCTCATCCTATCTCTCATCACCCCTCTTGTCTTAGTCACATCCTAGTCTAGTCTCATCAATATATCACTAGTCATAATCCCATTTCTTATAAACAATAATCAAGTCTTGGCATCTTTCCATCATATCTTATCATAGTCTAGCCTCACGCTCTTCACATAGAGTTATCATTAATTTCTCCTAGTGTCATATTTATCGCTACAAATGATTATGTGACTAAAGTAAACAAGTTATGTCATACCAAATTCACATTTTGACTCTTTTGCATACAAGGAATCTATCTATCAAGGATTATTAGAATCTCATCCAAATGCCTCATATGCTCTTCCCATGTTTTGATAAATATCAAAATATCATTAAAGAAAATCAAAATTAACTTTTGTAGTTGTTTTTTTAATACCTCATTCATTCACGAGTGAGAAGTGGCAAGAGCATTGGTTAGACCAAATGGCATGACCAAGAACTCACAGTGGCAAAAATGACACCCAGTAGTAGTCTTCTCTACATCCTCCTCATGAACTCATATCTGGTGAGAGCCTAACATCAGATAAATATTATATAAGTAGCATATACCATATAGCTCATCTATCCATGAAATGGGATACCTATTTATATTATCTTCTTATTTTGATCGCTATAATATATACACATACACATAGTGCCATATTTTTTATTCACCAACAATATTGAAGATGTGAAAGGGAACTTACTAGACATGATGTGTCACATCTTAATCAATTCATTGATGGACTTCTCTATCTCATATTTGTGCCTCTTAAGATGCATTTAGGGAGTGGTGATAATGGGTTTAGAACCCTCATCTAGCTTAGTGACATGCTCAATTCCTCACTAATGAGGTATGCTACTAAAAATATTATTGTGCTTGGACAATGAAGTCTATAACTCTATAGGGTTAATCTTGTTTTGATGCACTATAATAGTTGGCATAATGAGGCATTCTTTTTCCCACTATACCTGGTCATGTATGATAAGTCTCTCCATTATTTTTAAAGGGACTATTTTTAGTCCACCATTTTACATACCTTTGAGCACAAACTTCTTACCAATAACGTCAAATTTCATCTCCATGGTCTCTAAGTTCATATAGAACTTTCCAATAAACTACAACTACTACATTACAAGGACTATATCTGTGTCTCCTATGCTTACCACATAAAAACAAAATATGAGATCATAATCTCCTAGTTGAATTATCAAGTTAGGAATCTTCTTAGTGCATGTGAGGGTAAATATATATGCTACCATCATGTTTAAACAATAAAATTATTCCATTTTAATTCCCCTTTTGGCTATAATTCCTTCATCAATGAAATTGTGCATAGTACCTATGTCTTTAGGAGTGATTATCCATTATCCACATAGTACTCCCCAAACTCTAAAATAAGTATTTATTTTAAAGCTAGAGATTTGGTCAAGTGTGCCTCCACCTTCTTTTTACTTCTCTAACTTGTCTAAAGATCTCTCTTTCTCCTGATCTTCCAAATCAAACTATGGATCTTATTTTTCAATAGCAGTTTCATCCACTGAATAGTACTCAATTTGATTGACTTTGGACTTAGGTGAGCACTTATGATCTAGACCCCATGGGTCCTAACAAGTGAAGCTTAATTTATTAGTCTTTATTTCATTAAGTTGATCTTCATTCAACCTTATGGCATCCTTCTTAAAATCATTTGAATCTTTATGTATGTTCTTCTTACCCTTGTCTTATTAGAATCCTTTTAATAATGATTTGCTTCCAGAGATAGAGGACTCCATGTCTCTTGCCTTTTTAATTATTTCCTATAATATGGATGGACTAAGATCCTTAATCAAACATCTCAAGGGAAGGATATCCAATAAACAAAAAACATGATCAATCTCTTTTCTAAAATGTCTATCATTAGTACTGACAATCCTTAAAAATCAATAATGTAATCATCTACATAACTCCATTATTTCAACTATGTTAACTCCATGAAGTGCAAATTAGGATCTCTCTTGTCAAACCTATTGATAAAAATCTCTATGAAATCATAATAACATTTTATGTGATCATGGCCTAAGGTAATCAACCCATGGTACCACCATTCATGTGCAAACCCTTCTAAATAGAGATTTGCATAGTTAACTGCATCAATTTTAGCTGTAGAATTAAACTAGGAATAAGTGTCAAGTTTTTTCACCCAAGATTTAACAATGATATTTATAGCACCATCAAAGTATGAAATATATATTTTCCCCACCTTTCTCTACAAATCATTATTCTCTCCTCTAACTTATAAAATAGTTTATCACTACCTCCTCATCATTTTTTATCTATTGAATCTAAATAAATCATTACTTATGTAACTTCTAATATCCCAACTTATTATCTACTCTGGTAGAGGTTATTTTATCATATTTTTGTGTCTCCGTACACCCAAATTTAAAAAAAAAAATAGGAATATAATATTTTAACTAAAAAAATGCATGTACATTACTAGTTAAAATATTTATATATTTTTTGTTTTATACATTTTCTGATTGAAGAGAGTATCTATATATTAAAAAACAAGGATATGGTATAACACTAATCACATAAAAAAAGTGGGTGGAGAAGTCACACCCCACATGCATAACCATACCGAGGGAAAAAACACCTAGTGAAATGTCTAAAAGGTGGTTAATAAATAAACACATATAAAAAAACAACACATCAACAATTCAACATCTAAGATTAAAAATTAAGGAAGAGAAAATAATAAAGAAGATAATTAAATATCTATAGAAAACATGAATGTCGAGGGAGGCAGTGGAGATGACAGGTCCTAAGGCTTATCACCCCATCCTCCTAGAGTAAAAAGGTCCTCATACATAGGTTAGGTATATTTATCATTAGTTTTTTGAGATTTTAATTCATTATCTTGGTGTCTTTTAGAAGATATTTCGAAAGCAAGTCACAAAAATTTGCCTTGGGGGGAGAACCCTAACCCTTGATGTCACCATCATGATTCAGGGGAGGAGAGCCCCCCCTGCCATTGCCTTCAAATATAGAATATTGACTCAAGCCACCACATCATGGGGAAGAACATCGAGGTGGTGATTGAAGTGAAGAATGACTCCTATGTCTAATTTTCGAATGTTGTCGGTGTGGTCCACACCCTCATCCTCAGAGAGGTGTAGGATAATGTGGAGGCTCAAGAGGTTCATATAAAATCATGCACAGGACATTTCCAAATTGGTTAAATAAATAATAGGGATTGTTAACTTCTAAATAAAATTTATCAGTCTGGCTTTCAATTTGAAGAGTAATATTAGATAGAATAGTATTTTTTTAGTAATAAAAAAACTACATTCTAGCTCTTCATGATTAAGGAAAGCATAATCTATAGATTTATATATTTGAAATAAAATATCAACTTGAAAGATATTTCAAAATCCATTTTATTTTTTATTCAAATAAGTTGAGTTCCCCAAGAGAGCCATTTTACATAAATAATTTAGGTTGAATAGATTGAAATAAGGAGTGAGTTGAGCACCACACAGACTATGAGCGAAAGAAAAATAAAAAATAAAAGTGATTAAAATTATCAAGCTACTGACAAGACATGTAGATGGGGTTTTAGACCCACAAATTCTTGATCTATTCACCCATATGCAAACCTTGATAAAGGAGACACCATAAAAAATGAGAATTTTTGGGTTCAATAATAGCAATCCACATAATGTTAAAGTGCTTGGCCCAAAACTCATCACTGGAATAGAGATTCCATATAAGGTTAAGAATTTCATATAGAATATGCTAAGGGCTTATAAAATTATAACCCAGATGAGCATAATCTTGAACAAAGGGGGTAGTCATAGGCTAATGCCAATCCTTTTACCAAGGAACAAGGGAGTTGATGCCTATTTTGTGCAAATATTCATCAAGTATGGAACCTTGAATTTATTATATAGCCTCTGTATCTAAATTATTTAAATTAAATTTGTTCTAAATTTTCTTTCAAGTGATCCAAGACTAATTCTCCTTGTAAAATAGATCACCTATAGACTTCACACCTTTTCTAAATAGTCTTAGTCCTTTAACCCAAGGGATTAAGGCAAAGTGAACATTGTGAAAATTTAAGCAAGGTAACCACCATATAGACTAATAATTAATGGAGAGTCCATTCTTGAAACCCTCACCTATCTATGTAAGATGAGTCTTAAGCTTATCCCATGCTTTCTATAGTTTTTATACAACAAACGTGTCATTGATTTTAACTAACGCTGGGGTAGTTAGAAGGGAGTGAATTCATATGCCTTTCCAAGACTTTCTTACACATTAAATCCCTTGATAAATATAATGGATAAGAATAATATTCCAAGATTTATCACCAATAAGACCTATAATAATCCATTTAAAACCAAAAGCAAGGCCCTGAATTTTAATGCCCAAAAGACCTAGACCACCAGCTTCCTTGGGTTGACAGTATATGTTCCAAGAAACTCTATGAAATCCCTTATAAAACTCATAATTATCCCCTATAAAATATCTTAGGAGATTTTATAGTTTTTTGTAAGTGGCATTAGAAAGGGCCAAATAATAATAATAGTAAACATGAGTAGCTACCAAAACTTTCGAGAAAATTTGAAATTTTCCAGTAAGAGATAAAGACTTTATGATCTAAAAAGATTTTTTTTTCAACATTTTTCACCACATAAGGCCATATATCATATGGAGAAGACTAAAAATCAAAAGGGATGCCAATGAACTTAAACATCACCTATGGAAGAATCCACTACCATTAATATCCCTCTAGTGAAGGAGGTTTGGGACCCAGAGACTAGTGGTAATATTGAGCCAGAAGCCAAAAAAAATATGGAGACATTTCATATCATTATTAACTAACTCTTCTTCCTATTTAAGAGTGAAAAAAGATTCATATATTAAATTTCCATTTGATATATTTATGTCAGACCGATGGAGGGAAATGCTTTTCACCAAATCCCTGATAGTGTAATTAGTTAATAGGTAGCTAAAGCCTTTTACTATTGGCACATATAATGAAGGGGATAAATGGCATATTTTTCATATATAATGATGAATTTAAAACTAATAATATTCGGTGTTATTTATTTTAATATGTGCCCCAACATCCTAAAAGAGCATATTAATCATTTGAACAAATTTGGGTCTAAAACCAAGGGCATGCAACATTGACAGAATAAAGGGCCACTCAATATGATCATCATCCTTATAAAAATCTATCTTAACAAATAAATATTTTTTATTAGAGACAAAAACCCATTATATACCTTCCCAAACAATAATGACATTATCCATAATGAACTTGTGTTGAATAAAAGTAGTTTGTTCACTTTTGACAATTAAAGGAAGGATATGTTTGACCCTGGTGGCTAAATCCCTAGCAATAATCTTATATGAGATGATGAATATATTAATAATTATCTAATTAATAATAATTTTATGACCATTAGCCTTGGGAATAAACTTCATATTACCCTAATTTATAAGGGTTCCCAAAGACCTAGTTAAAATAGCTTTAGAGTATACCTTATGAAGATTAAGGCGAATAGTATCCCAAAGGGTCTGGTATAATTCACATGGTAAATTTTCAATTCTTAAATATTTGTAAACTACCATCTACTTAATAGCCTCATGGATATTCATGAGAGATAAGGGATTGTCATAGGTGATCCTTTTGGAATTGGAAAATTTATAGGGCACAACTTAGAGGCATTAATGGAGAGTTACTTCCCATTCTGGAGAGGAGACTTATGATGGAAAAAAACCATGTTAGTGATGAACAAATTCTTACATAATGTTAGGATGTTTGGCAAGCCAAGCATTTTCTTAACGTCTCTAATTTTATTAGTAATTCTCCTAGAATGGAGAAGGGCAAAGAAGTCCTTAGATACTTTGTCTCCTATTTTTAACCAATACATATGAGATGTTATTTGAGATCCTATATCCTTGTGAGCCTCTTCTACTTGAATCTTGTATCTTTAATGGGCTACTTGAGTTTGAAGTTTAATATTAAAAGGAGACAACTCCATCTCCTTTGAAACCCAGAGATATTCATGATTTGTAGCATTATGTAGACACCATTAAAAAGAGGCCTTTTATTTACCATAGATATAAAAAAAGGTGGAGGTATGAGTAAGAGCATCAAACCACCACTAGATCTATCCAATGTCCCCCTTTGGTTGAAGAACTAGATTCTAAATTCTAATAATATGCCCCACTATTCTTTCATGTTTAAGGTGAGCAATATTGAGATAAAATTGAGTAGAGGCAAGATTGACTTGAGGCATGGTCCACTCAATATTAAAATAGATATGGTGATTATCTAATAGAAAATTATCAAGGATGGCTAACATTGGATGATCATGAACCAGGGAAAAAAAGAAAAAATCTTATTTAGTTAGCAAAGCTTGATCAAGTTGCTGAAGTACCCTATCTTCTCCTTGTCTAAAATTGGACCAAGTAAACCAAGGGGTAGCTGAATTTTTCCTTCAGTGGTGATTAGGATCAAACACCCCAATTTTTGTGTGCATGTAGAACCAATATTCCTATTCACCAACATAATAATGCATTAGAAGGCACCCTTTTTAATCCTCAGTCAACTCCACCATGTTGAAATCACCATAGAGGATATAATGCACATTAGGAAGTGTGTCGACCATCCATCTCCACAGAGATGCCCATTCCACAACATAATTAGAGGCATATAAGTTAACCAATCCAATGATGTGATTATTAAAGTTAAAAAGGGTCCAAACCACTAACTGGTGGGTTATAAACCCTAGGAAATTATGTTTTGATAAAGCTATGAAGCCAAAAAAGTGACGGCCCCCACCATGCCCAACTTCATGCCCAATAGCCTGACATATGGCCTCAAGCCAAATTATTTGTGTTGCTTTCTACATTAAAAATCCATAAATCTTAACCTCTTATAAGAAAAGAATTTTCATACTACTAAAAATATGACAACTATTCCTAAATGCATACTTTTGTAGAGGATCATTAAGGCCCTGAACATTCCAAGAGTAAACAATCATTGAGAACCATCGAGGTGCATGTCATTCTCCCCTGTGAGATATGTAAGTGTAGTAAATCGATTATACATAGGTTTTTTGGGAATGTAATCAAAAAATTTAAATGGTTTTCTCTTATTAGCCATATATTCCTCCTCTTTAGGAGATGGAGAGGGACTTTGGGAGTGCTAAAACACTAATTTATAGTCCAAGGTGACCAAACTCCATTATTCCTTTGAAATATTCACCCTAGGAGAGGGTTATGATGGTGGAGCTTAGTTTAGTACCTCAACAAAAGAAGCCACTATTTGTGGATTATGCATAAGTAGAGGTGAAATTTTATTACTCAAATTAATTTTTCCAATAGAAGTTGAGGCATGATTATTCGCAATAGGTTTATATAATGAATCTTGTGGCATGCTACCACCTTTTGAAGAGTTATTTTTTTGTTGGTGATTGTGGTCCAACTACCATTGTTTCTATTTTGAGGTTTTACCTTAAGACCACCCTTTTCATAAGAAGTAAGGGTGTATGAACCATAAAAGGACATTCCTAGATCATATGATCTGAGGTTTAGAACCAAAATCAAGTATTTAGGAGATTGATATATAAAACTTGTTGATAAAATCTATTAGTGCCAATTTATGTATCAATGGATTCTTTAAAGACTTAGGATAAATCCACTTCAACACAAACCCTATTTTGGGGATGATCCATAAAGAACTTGGTCTACTCATGGCATATGAAGCACCCTATGGGTTGTATAAGTTGGTCAATAAAACCCAATAAGTGGAGAGGCAAGCTAGGAAACTAAACCCAAATAGGTATTTTAAACATTT
The DNA here is from genome assembly GCA_037957365.1 of Torreya grandis. Lineage (NCBI taxonomy): Eukaryota > Viridiplantae > Streptophyta > Pinopsida > Cupressales > Taxaceae > Torreya > Torreya grandis. The sequence goes on along the minus strand of JARHVA010006618.1, from coordinate 640,425 downwards.
CTTGTTTAGAAACAAGAAAATCTTGAGTCCAATGAGAAAATACAACTAGAGTGTTGGAAATAAACCAATACCCATGGTTAATAATGAATTTTTAGTGTTCTGGGTTGGAGAAACAAAACAAAAAAAATCCCTTGGTAAGGTTATGGACTCCTAGTTTCACGCCATGGCCTTTTCAACAGTTGTGGAGCCATTATTTCAAAAGGCTCTCAAGGGAGACTTAACCCAAAAAATAAGCAATCAAAGTAAATTTTTCAAAAAATGGTAGGCTTTGTCAAATTTAATCATATACAAAACAACATCAAGTAATGGATAATAAAAATCAATACCATTACCTCATGGAAGACTTTTAGGTCAAATTTCCTCACCTACTTTGGGGCCATGGTTACTTTCACTCACTCTAGCTTTCTATGCATCTGTGAATGTAGAGAGAGAGAGGTAGAAGTCATTTAAAATAGGGTACCCCTACCACCTATAAGGTGAATCACCAATCAAAATCAGTAATAAATGCAAACTAAAGCAAAATCTTGCCTAGATCCATGGAGATCGATAGTATCACAGGGCAACATAAAAGATCATCAATGCAGAGCTTTAAAACCTAATATTCTTTTCATATTGGTGGGTTCTATCTAATATGTGGATCATTTGATTTATACATTAATTTTAATTAATTTTTAAAAAAAATTAAGTGTAAAGGAATTTTAAATTTAGAAAAGTAATGATCAATGTTTAACAAAGAAATACACCTTGTTTGGTGAACTTATTTTGCATATAGTATAGTTTTCCATCTATGGTAGATGAACACTTTTTGAAACAATATTTGAGATATTACATCAAAGTGTATCTAGATAAAAATTTAATAAATGAATCCAAATTTAAATGAATAAAATAGTTTAAAGCTTATAGTAATGTGCTTTCAATCAAAATATATGGCTATATGAAATCACCCTACCAAGCAAATTTGACAATTTTCATAGTTAGCCATTTTTATATCATTTTCCCAATTCTTAAACCTATTTGTTAGCACCATTTTGTAAAGAAATTTACACCAAAAAGTCAAGTTGGATAAGGCTTAAAAACATTCATGAATGAAGCCAAATGTAAGGGAAACACATTGGTTCAATATTTTGATTAAAATGATTTGTCAATAAAAACATATGGCTTCACAAAATCAACCTCTTGGGTCGATTTTATAGTTTTTGTATTTAGCTAAATAAATTTATTTAAAGATATATAATATTTTTAAAATCTAAATAATATTATTTGAAGCTATAAATGTGTATTTAAAGATAATTAAGTCTATATAAAGTTATAAAATTTTGTCTAGATTTAGAAAAGCTTATCTAACTCATTCAAAGTTGAAAGAATAAGTCAATTGAAGCTATAATAGGATGGATTTTAGTTGTTTTAATAATTAAAGCATGCAATCTGAATGAATAATTCAAAGAATATTTGCATTTGCTTTTTAGGTTATTTTTCACATTAGAGATAAAATTATAGTTATAGTTAAATTTTTGTGTGAGTTATGCATTAGTGGATTTGGTCCACTTAATTTTTTAATTTTAACTTTTTTAGAGTTAATAGATGTAAATCCTATATTTTTAAAGGGATGGAATAAAGGGGTAAATATAGATAAATATTTTAAATGACTAATTTAGTTGATTTACACTAAGTAGGAATTTAAAGGAAAAATTCCACTTATCTAAAGTGAAATGTGTGTCATGGGTGATGATAATGTTGGAATAGGTCAGAGGAATAGTTTGGAGTCCTTTCATTTAAAAACTAGAGTCTCACCTACTTTAGGTCGATAGAATAATAAATTGGATATAAGAATAGTGCGTTATTGGAAAAGACATTGTGTTAGTGTCCTTTTATGGACAGGGGCCCTAAACCTTTTGGGGATGTTAAGGGAGGCTTCTTAGGTCCTATATGTGTCCTCAAGAAATTTTAATCATATTTCTATGTCACCTTTTATCTTTTCTTTCTTTGAAGCTCTAATGAATATTTGCACACATGAAATAATAACATAATCAAATATAAAAAGAAGGGGAAAAGGTGGGTTATGGGATGTTACAATCAAACAACCTAGAATGCATATTATTCTAGATGTTTCCTACATTAACCCAAATGGTATGGGTATAATATCAAATATATTTCTCCTTTAGGGAATTTGTATAATCAATGCACATGATATATAAGAATGACTTTCACTTAGTCCTTTTTTTATCAAGTATGCAAAGTTATGTGTGATGTTGAGTAAATATGTAGATTGTTGAGCTATACTATTGACTAATTTTATGTAATTATGTGCTAAAGTAGTAAGTGATAGACGTAGAATGCCTTATGAATATATTTATATAGAAGGATATTTATTTTTAATTTGAGACACTTATTCACAGGGCAATAAGGCAAAAATATATATAATTATAAGAAGAGGCCCAAAAAAGGGTAAGGACCTAAAATAAGTTAAATACATGATTTTTTGATAGTAAAACTTAGGTGGATAATAACGTAGTGTGTTCCTTTTTAGGACCATCCTATTGTCTTGTGTGCATAAAATGAGGTTGTGATTAGGACAAATAGGGTAGGGGGGCCTATAACTGGAAAAGGGATAACCTGAAACTATAGAGTGTGTAAACATAGGGGAAATCAATCATAATAAGGATCAAATGACTAGAGTGACCATGTGAATAAGACTCTCATTCATTATTAATAACTTCCTATGAAAGAACCACAAAAGACATAGTACATGTGTTTGCTTGACCAAATTAGGGTGTGGACATTTAACCGCCACCCCCCCCCCCACCCACTTTAATTTAATAATGCAATGGAATGAAAGTACTAAAGTAAAATAAAATTAAAATGCATACCTATACTTACCTGTGTGATCTATCCATATAAATAATAGGTACATCCCGGTGACATCTTGGTGATAACATGAGTATAATTTGATGATCTAAGTATAGATAATGGTATAGCTTTCCATTTCATCTATATAACTTGGTGAAATCTTTCGAGATCAAAAACATGTGCCTTGTATCATGCCCCCAAACTTGATATCTTAATAAATTCACTATGTAACATGTGCCTAAAACTATATTTATATAGGGATTGTGTATTGTTTGACTTATATTTCCAAGGTTACAACATTTTTGATAGATATTTCTAAATAGAGAAAATTTGTATCTAGATAAACCTTGTGTAACTATATTTCTAAGCCTGAGTATCTCAGTAAATTTACATGACTATGTATCTAAGTGTCTGAGTAGAGAAACCATGTATCTATGTGAATAGTATCCCCCTTTTGGTGTGAGATTCTAAACCATGGTAAGGATAAAAAACAAAAAGTGATAATGAAATGCATGTTAGTAGGTATTTAGCATTGATAATATGGTATGGGATTGATTATATTGATAATTGTAGAAGGATTGTTTATAGATTGAGACTAAGATATACCCATGGTGTATACAAAGTTTGATAAGGAGATATGAGTTTTGGAATTTGTAAATTAAAATTCATTAGGATAGAAGTGTAATAGGTATGGTGTATGTGATATCATCATCAATTTTTTCATGTAATAAATGGATTGAAAATCAAACCTATGGTTCTCAAGATATCACAATTAGAAGATCTTATTAATAGTTAGAGAAATTTGCCTATGCGCCAACATTAGGTAGGTGGAATTTTATAAAGCATGGTTTCAATAGGTTTGATTGATTGATTTTTTAAAAAAAATTAACTTTGAGATTTGAGAAAATTATTTCTTGGAGACAAGAAAACATGCCAAGGAGATGAGGTGCAAAAATGACCCACTATGAGGTGGTAGAGGCACTAATTGAAGCTGATGAGGAGGCTAGACCAGTAAAGATTTTATTTTTTGCATGTATGTGGACATTTTGGTAACATTTTTCATCATTTTTTGTGTAAAACATACTATATTAGTGATTTTGGGGGTGGGTCACACTACTATCTAAATACAACATTAGTGTCTTGGGCTAATGCACTAATGTTTGTGGATCGTCCTATAGTCCCCTATATAGCCCTACTATATTGTAGAATAAAATAATAAATTTTTTGATTTCAAGTTGTATTTAATGATTAATTTAGTATATATACTTGATATTAAGAGATGTTAATGTAATATTTTAGGTATTTTGAAGGTGGATGAATGCATGAGGGAGTTTTGGAATGGTAATATGATAGAGTGTCTATGTAGGCTGCCCTTGATAGATGATGAGAGAGTAGTAATGGATAGTGATAGTTTGGGATATGCAACATCATTTACACCAATGCCTTAGGACTATCACATTATGATAGTATTGTGTGAGTGATGGAATGCTAACACATGTACCTTTTGGCCACCCACTAGAGATATGACTATAACTCTACAGGATGTGTATAGGATATTAAAAAAACCCATTATTCATCAGTGAGTGACATTGTAGGAGATAAGTGGATGGAGAGACATATATCAAGCCTTGATGTATTTTATGACAATTCCTATAGGGACACATCATCGAGGTAGTAATCATGATGTGTTAATATCTATGATTGTTAGGTTTTATGTTTCATGGTTATCAAATTTTATGGTAGTGTTATTGAATTCATTTATTGTTATTGTTGATGTTAGTGGTATATTGATTAGATATAATATGCACAACATTTTTTCGTACATAGAGTATTATGGGTCTGTATACTCATGTTGTCATACCATGATGGCCCACTTGTATCTAGATTTATACCATTTTACTCAAGAATTAAGCAATGGTGGAATTGTGTCTTCGACATTGTTACATTATTCAGATTATGAGCATATTTTAGTGGCTATATTGGAGGGTTTTCCATGTATAGATTGGGTACACCCCAGGTATTTATAGATAGGTGGACAAGTATGGCCCCCCAATTTGGTCAAGGAGAATGATGCATTTTCAAAAGGTACTAGATATAGTTACAACTTGAGATATTGTTTAGAGACCATACAAGGAATTTTAGGGGTGGCCAAAGGATGGGGTCTAGTTGGGATGGATTCAGGTGAGCTATTAGTTTCAAAATAGGTAGACTATTATGTTTGAGATATTTTAGTATGAGTGGGTTACATGGTATTTTAGTGTGGTATAGGATGTGCCTCTACACCATGGGTGTAGATGAGGAGTACTTGGGTCACAATGAGACTAGGTAGCAAAGTTAGACCTATGATAGTCGAGTCAGATCTTAGTGCACTAGTGATAGCTAGATTTTTCCACTTTGTAACGAATAACTTAATCAATTGTCATATTAAATTGTACTCTAGTGTGTGGTATCTCTTGTAAATATCTTAATTGGTTGTCATACTAAAATTGGTGGTTAAGTTATTTTCCATTTCGTCACCATGTTGCTATAAGTAGGCTTATCTCTTTGCATTAGTTTCCATCTCTATTGAATATATGGTGCATGAGATCTCTCATAATTAGGTGTCAAATCTTGATTTCTCACTAATAAAATTTACCTGATTATCCATGGATTATTATGGTTGGTAAATTGATTTACTATTATTTGACTAAGTTGTAAGTCATATACTACTATGGGATAGTTGTATGTTTCTTTGATTGCATTGCTATGATTTATCTATATTGTGTATTTTATACATCATGATCATGTTTATTTATTGTTACAATAGTATTTTATGGTATACATCATGATCTAACAAGATAACTACCCTCTTGTCATGAGTTGGATACAAGAGAGATTCATTCCTCTAGAACATGATGGAGGGAGAGAATCATCAAAGTAGATGGCATAAATGGAGGTGTTTGTGGATGATAGAGGAACAAATAGAACCCATTAACACACCATGTTAGATGTCACTCATAATATGCATTGTTTAAGTTGTTAGTTTTAGTGCGTCTTTGATGTTATATGCATTTAGATAATTGATTGTGTGTTAGTTGTGATTTAGTTCAGTTTTATGCTTATGTGGAATTAATAATATGTGATTGCATTATGGTTTCTATACATATATTGGGTGTATGATTTTATTGTGTGTTTATGTTATGTTATTATATTCATGATTGTCAATGCTTCTCAAGAAAACAAATTTACGTGAATAGTATCTATTTATTATTATCTATTGATTAAACAAAATGTCTTTGTAATGTTTTAAAAAATTATCTAGTTATCATTATGATATTTTGGAATATAATTATATATCTTAATGCCTTAATATATAAAGATAAAATATACATTGGATAATCTATATATAAAATGTAGTAATAGTAATGATTTCATTGTTATAATAACCATTATGTTTTGATATAATAGTTGTTGATTTACCATTTAGAATTAAAAGAATATCATTGACCTACATTAGTCATATTTTTATTAATTCATGATGATTTTTTATCTATACCAAGTTATTAAAAAAATTGTATTACTACCCTAAACTATCCTATGAACTAAACCTAGTCACTATTTAGATACATAGTCAATGGTGATGTTTGAATTATTAGTTATCATTGGTAATTAAGTAAATGGTGGAAATTTGTGAAGTTGATTTTTGATCATGTGATGTCAATATACCATGCCATAAATAAAAGGAATAAAATAATGATTAAGGAATTTTATGAAAAGTTTGACAATGTTAGATTTCTTACTTGTGTTGAATTAGGGTTAAGCAAAAATCTTAGTAGCTAATGGATTTTTCTATGTAAATGGAAACTATGAGCTTTATACAAGTGGTTGCATGCATTACATGAGAAATAAAAATAAATCAATAGATAAATAATAAGAAGAGAAATGGTGAAGGGCATGTAAGACACATCACGGGGAAGAGAAGTAGGAGCAAAGTAAAGGAAAGTGAATTATTATGGTCCAAAAAGTTCATCTGGAGTTATTTAATTTTGTGTGGAATATGGAAAATTTTGATAATATATAAATATATTTGTCTATTAGGGTTTATAAAATGATTTGAATTTTATTCAAGATACAAGCTTAGCCCTGTGGACGGCTCAGCCATCCACAACACTAAGCTAATATCCTCTAAAGCCCTATAAAAACAAACTAAAACTGTATGTGAGTAAAATCATAGGGTTAAATGTATTTTATTTCCATAATGATAGTATGACCAAGTTAAATTTTAATGGGTTTTAGCCGATGGTTTTAACATATACTATGTCTGAGACTTTGTCTTGACCCTTGATATGTATATAAACTCAGATTAGTTATATATACATATATACTCAGTAGGTATATATCGATATACTAAGTATATATACATATATAATATATATGATTATGTGTGTACTTATAATTTATAGTGTGGGTAAAAAAGTGAAGCATGAGTAAAACTGATGAATGAATGGATTGACTCAAAACTTTACGTGTATGATTGAGTATCAAAGTTCATTTAACATTTGATATACATATTAAGATGACTATGTATATTTTAAATCATTGGGATATAAATATGTAAGATTGTGTTAATTATAAGAGTGAATGGATCGATATATACATTATTATTTGTTTTCTATGAAATTCATTTAGAGTTAGCATATATGAGGACTGTGTACTTTTTAATAGAAAATTTTTATATGTACAAATTGTGTATGTAATTTTTCACACAAAACCATGGGGATATTTATATATGAATTAGGTTTATTTTTTTTACAAATCATGAGAATATATAAATGTATGATTTGCATGTAATATGTTAATCAAACAATGAAAATATATATAAATTATGTGTATGTTTGTCATTAAAAATAGTGAAGAAATACATATTTGAGTTGGGTGTATATGCTTATAAATTTAATGTTAAAGTTAAGTTTGTGTTTATTGGTTATGCTTGGATCTAGGGAAAATATAGAACTATCCTATAATGTGTATGGTAAGTGTTTAAGTCTTCCCTCAGTTCGGTATAGAAATCTGTGTTATGAGACGACTGTAAAACCTTTGAGATGTTCATTAACATATTGAGGAAAAGATTATTAACATCAAATCTAATTATATGAGGATCTTTCACATATTATATAGATAATATGACTATAGTTGTCTATTGGGTTAGAGTATTTGGTTTGAACTCTTTATAAAAACTAGTAATGTATTTTAAATCACATGAGTTTTATATGTAACAAGTCAATAGAGTCAAACTTGTATAACATATATGACAATATATAAACTAATACATAGACTATTTTAAGGTCCAAATACATAAAGAAACTATGTGAGTGTTTTTATGTTATAACTAGATGTCAATTTGATTTAAGAAGAGCAAAATATGGATATAAATTATCTATTGACTATAATACTATTTTTGTTAATAATTAAGGATTATTAATATCTTATGATAGATCATTAATGAATTTTATGAATAGGAAAGTTATAATGGTTGTTGGAATCATATGAAATCCTTGATTAAAAAATGTAAATGATTGTTGATATTTATATGCAATATTTAAAAATTGTTTGAATACTCGTATGTGATACATATTCTGAATATAGGTAGTATGTACAAGATGAAATATATCTATATGACTTAGGTACTCATATACATATATAACATACAAAAGTGTATTATGTGTACCTATATTTATAGTTTTATTGACTTTTAAAATTTAAGTCATAGATTCCTGAAGAATAGGACACTCTGAATATATGCATATAACATCCTAAAAATATAACAAGTTGTTTATATTAAAGATTATGTTTTTGTGAGAAATATGACCTTTTTTACTATGACTAATTGTTTTGAAATTGAGTAGTGTGTATATAAAAATGATGGACTATGGTATTATTACTCATCATAGAATGTAGTATAAATGAATCTACTTATGAAAATTAGAAACATGCAGTCTAAATATATATACCCAGTTGGTATAAACTAAACTTCTTATACATATTATTTATGTGATAATTAATATTGTGGATATTCATTCATAGGGTTGATAGACTAAATGTATGCATTTGGATTGTTTTTATATTTAGTAAATTTTATGTCTACTAATAGGGATTAATCTATATGAATCTTTTGGTTATATTTATATTAAATAAATCTCACATTATTGGTACTAATTAAGTAGTGATACAAAATTCAATAGCTTCATATCACCAATGTTAGATGAATGTAATCTGATCAAGTGGTGTGTATGAATTTTAATGATCTTAAAGATCAATAACTAATGAAAAATTTAACAAAAGTAATGTTTAGTTAAATATTATCATTTAATATATATAATTTACATTTTTGTGAGATATCATGTTAGAACGTATTTATTTATGGTACACATAATATTTTATAAATCTTACAACACACGGGCACTAGCTTTTTTCTCTAGAGTCCCACACTATCACTATCTATCCATAAATGAAGGGAGGTCTATTACCTGATGGGGGGTTGTGTGGAGAATTAATGGTTTGTGTTTGGTGTGGAAAAGTACTAAATTGTTGTTCTCACTCTGCACAATAGTACTAATTTGGAGACTACACTTGATATTACTATAGATACTAGAGTTTGAGAAAATAATGCTCCATGGAGCCTTATATCTTGTATTGTATCTATTATTAAAACATTATTTATAATGAAATATAATTATTTACTCATTATACATTAATAGTAATGGTTGTATTATTATACCAATTTTGGATGGAAATTTGTAATTACTTTCTATATTCAATTATGTTTTGTTTCATATGATGCTAGTGATCAATAATATGTAAATGTTACATGTTTATTTTGTAATTAACATAGTATGTTATACTTGGATCACTAATTAGATTATCATGGTAAAATCTAATGAAATAATACATAGATTGTGTGTGTGTGTGTGTGTGTGTATGTATCATGTTATTCTAAGTCAATCCCAATGGGGATGATACATGTGGTATCAGAGCTGCAACTCAAATTCTAGGACTTAATAAGTCCACTAACATTTTTGTATCCTCCTAATTACCATAAAATATAATGGTGAGAGATATATTATCTGATGAGGGTCCATCAAATGACAATAATAAAAACATTTTATTTGATCCTAACCAATTTACCACTAAGCAAGTAACAAAGTTAGATCAGATATTTGAAGCCATGAATGAGACTAGGGACCAAATTGTAGCCCTAAAATAGGAAATTCATGGAAATGAAGAGGAAGCTCATCAGGACGTGCCTAAAAAGAATCCTATTAAGTATAAAATACCTCAAGAGCAAAGACATGAGGAATTACCTTAGGATGCAAGAGCACATGTAATCATAGAATTGGATAGAGATATGAAAAGGTGAACCCATCTAAGTTTGATGGAACCTTTATAGGATATGAAGCTAAAGCATGGTTGATTGAGATGGAGATGTATTTTTAGATTCAAAACTACTTTGAGTTCACTAAATTAGTTTGGATAGTTTATCAACTAGTTGGTGAATAAACTATGTGGTAGGCCAACAAGAAGTTAGAAATTATTCTTAAATCAACCACCACTACATGGGAGAAGTTTGTGACATTGTTCAGATCATATTGGTTTCTACAGTAATACTTTGACCAAAAGATTATAGATTTTTAGAATCTAAATAAACAAGACATATTGGTGAATGAGTATTGGGAACAGTCCACCAAACTTCTAAAATATGTGCCTCAATATCAAGGAAATGAGAGGTTCATAATCAAGAAGTTTATCATGGGATTAAAACCCTAGATTGGTGGAGAAGTGGACATTAATGGACCATCTACCATGGACTAGGTCTTCGATAAGGTAGTCAAGTAGGAACATAGGTTAAAATCTCTTACTTAGGTTAGAGATAGGTTTAAGAAAAAATTTAGAAGTTCTAATCTAAATTTCAAAAATAATAATCAAAATCAGATGACTAGAGACTCCAAGAGTTAGTTCAAGAGTCAAAATTCTATATTCAATAGTGGTGTAAGTAACAGGAAATTGGGTAATGGTTTCAAAGGCAATTTCAAGGGAAACCAATAGTCTAACAGGAAGGGACCATCTAGGGGTTGCTTCATTTATGAAGATGATCATTTTATGCATGATTATACCTAGGATAAGTCAAAGAACAAAGGTTTTGATTTTCAAGAAGGAATGTTTTAGCAATGTATTTATGTGGTAGTTGATAATTGACAAGATAAATTCCAAAATTCACCCATAGAACTATCAAGTATTTTACTTGAATATATAGTTTCCGTTTTGATAGATACGAGGGATACATAATGTCTTATAGCTCCTATAATACTAAATAAGTTATCTATAAAATTTTGGGAAATGGAAAATACATGGTTGATATAATATGGGAATGATTCAAAGTTAAAAGTTGACAAGTGTTTAGTTGAAGTTGAGATTAGGTTACCCAAATTCAAAATAGTAGTTTATATTTATACAGCACCACTAGGGTCATATGATGTGATCCTAGGAGTCAATTATATTATGAAGCATAAGGCCAAGGATAACTAATATCTAAAGAAGGTTAAGTGTCTAGACAATTTTGGAAATCAGACACAAATTCAGGGCAAGAAAAGGGAGTCGAGGCTTACGTAGATTTATGTTATGCAACTCAAGAAGGCTCAAGGAAAAGGATGCCAATCATTTATTATCAAGATAAATGAAATGGAGGAATATAATTAACCATTCTTTGAATATTATCCATCCCTTAAGAATTTTCATGATGTTTTTATAGAGGAATTACTAGGATTGCCTCCTAAACATGAGTTTGATTTCTCTATCAATATCATACATGGATTAAAATCATAGTATAAGGAAAAATATAGAATTACAACCACTGAATTAGTTTAATTGAAGGCTCAATTCTAGGAATTATTATCAAAAGGGTTTATCAATCCAAGTGTGTCACCATCAAGTGCACCAATTGTCTTCTTCAAGAAGAAGGATGGTACTCTTTAGCTTTGTATTGATTATAGAAGGTTGAATAGATAAACTATCATAAACAAGTATCCACTACCTCATATAGATTGTATTTTTTATCAAATTCAAGGAGCAATGGTATTTTATAAGATTGATCGTAGATCAGGATATCATCAGTTGAAGATTAAAGATGAGGATATTTCAAACACATCATTTAGAACTTGATATCATAACTATGAGTTCACAATTTTACCATTTGGGTTAACAAATGCTTTGATATATTGTATAAATATCATGAATAGTGTGTTCAGAGATTATCTAAATAATTTTTTTTGATATTTGTTTATGACATTTTTATATACTCTAAGAATGAACAGGAGCATCTTCAACATCTGAAACTAGTTTTGCAATGGTTTCGAAAGCACAAGTTTTATGGAAAGTTATCCAAGTGCGTATTTTTTCAAAATAAAGTGCAATATCTAGGACATATTATCTCTAAAGATGGTATTTCAATAGATCCATTAAAGATAAGATCCATTATGGAGTGTCCAACACCAAAAATGTCCATGAGGTAAGGAGTTTCATGGGATTAAAGGGTTATATAGAAAGTTCATTCTAATTTCTTATAAAATAATTAATCTGATTACCTATTTGTAGCGTAAGAACCAAAGTTTTATCTGGTCAGATAAGTTTGAAGTAGCTTTTCAATAATTAAAAATTAGGCTTACTTCAACACCAGTGCTAAGAGTTCCTAATCCCAATGGTCAATTTTCAATGATCACAGATGCATGTGGGGATGGACTTAGAGGAGTCCTTATATAGTATGGTGAATTGGTAGAATATGATTCAAAGAATCCAAAGCCTTATTAGGTAAATTATTCCCATCATTACCTAAAACTTATAGCATTTATGCATACTTTGCAATTTTGGAGGCTTTATTTGTTGAAAAAATTGTTTGAGCTCAAGACTAATAAATTGGGACTCAAGTACATCCTCACCCAATTAAATCTAAATGGTTATTAGAGGTGTTAGTTATATTTATTGTCTGATTATTATTTTGATATAAATTATATCAAAGGAAATGAAAATAGATTATCTGATGCCCTAAGTTATAAGAGGTACATAACAATCATGCATACTATCAGGAGTGCTTTCAAAGATCAAGTGATCAAATTATCACCAAGTGATTAATTACATGATCAGGTGAGAAAATTTTTATTTGAGAATGCTTAGAATCCTAGTATAAAAGATACATACTAAATAATGATGGTCTTTTGTGATACAATAAAAGGATGTATGTACTAGATCGGGAGAATCTTAGGAGCATAATTATAAAATATCTATAAAATGCACCATATTCATGACATAAAAAAGTAACCAAGATCATTTCAAAGCTTACACCACTTTATTTATGGAAGGGAATAACGAAAGATGTAGTAGACTTTGTGTCACATTGTCTAGAATGTCAACATGTGAAAGTTGAACATGTGCATCTGAATGGATTATTGTATCCAGATGATTTAATATAATGGAAGTGGTATGTTACTAGTGTGGACTTTGTCCAAGGTTTATCATTTTCAAGGAATAGGCATGACATGATCTTGGTTGTAATTGATAAGCTAACCAAGGTAGCTCATTTTATACCAAGAAATTTGACATATGATGCACCTCCTCTTACAAAGAGGTTTGTGAGGAAAGTATATCATTTACATGGATTTGTTGAGAATATCATATAGGATCACTATCCAAGTATGACTTCTTTATTTTGGTTAACTCTAAATTCAACTTTAGGTACACAACTAAACTTTAGCACTACATATCACCCACAAACTGGTAATCAAATTGAGTGAGTTAATTAGGTGTTATAGGATCTTCTTCGTATGTATTTCATGGAATAATAATACAAGTCAGAAGAGTATCTTCTATTGGTTAAGTTTGCTTAAAATAACTCATACCAATTAGTTTTGAATATGGCACTATTTGAAGCATTGTATAGAAGAAGGTGTAAGACACCAATCAATTAGGATAGGTTGGAAGACAGGGTAGTCTTTGGAGCTAAGATACTTTTAAAAATGGAAGATCAAGTTAGATTAAGTAAGTATATATTCATTAGATCACTTGTCACATAACCTTATTTAACCGATAGGTCCTAGCACATATAAGCTAAACCCACATGGAAAAATTATAAAATTGAATCTAGATAAGGGCAAAGAAAAAATAGTAGATGAGCATGTAAATACTTGTTATTCCATGCATCCCTCTTGGTTAAAAACATTGAGTCAACCTTATAAGGGCCATATGTAAATACATCATGTGAATAATGTGGAGTCTTCTCAAAAGGCTTCACCCTAGATACTATAGACCACAGAGAAATATGATACTATTGATACCATCTTATCTTTGTGATTTGAACACGATACGATTTATTTACCTTCTAGTCAACATAGATCTTATAGTAGACTTATACCTACAAAGGGAGTACCACATTATAACTATCATCGTATCATTGACCATACTAACAATCAATGTGTGGCATAGAAAAACATCATGTAACAATATAAGAGTAAAGGATGCATACACCTTGTGTCTACAATAGGCAAAAGATAAAATCCTTCTTATCTTTTGGAACAAAAATATTCCTCAAAATGATAAAAACATGAAGATTTAACAATTATTACTAATATTGATGGGATATATTATCACCATATCCGATTTGATCTAAATAAGTGGGATACAACTGTGGTACCACTTTCCTAGCATGATTGGGACATACTATAGATGAATTAATATAATTTCCATTGAGACTCAAATATCAAGGATACATTTGGTTACCTATTTCTTATGGCCCATGTGTCGAAGCTTCAACTATATGGATAACAGAACATAAACCACATTTAAAACTAAAGTTTGGACAAAATTGGCTAGTTGAGTGGAATGCTAAGTTAGATACCATAAACATGTGTGTAAACTTTCATAATATGGGTTTAGAGATTTGCATTTAACATGATGGACATGATCATTTGTCTGCACCATTATATTCAGGTAAACCATTACACTAAAAAATTGAACTATTGGCACTACATTGATATAAACAAAGTATAAAATCCTTTTTAGGTGACCCTACACCTTTCAATGATGAGGACGTACTTGATTAAACCTACTTTCAAACTTAAAAAATACTAAAAAATTAAAGAAAACGTTCAAAAATTCAAAAATATTTTTGTCATATTTAGGTACTTCTACATACATACATGTGCCATACTTCTAATTGAAGTGTAATATAGACATGCACAAATACATGATCTATTCTTATTTTTAATGTTTGGCTTTCGCTCTACTCACATCATCTGGATGTTGTGGGAATCCACCTTCTATGTTCATGATACACATAGGTTATATCATTCTATGGTCACTTTACATTATCATGGTTGAGATTACATATGTACTTACACATATATATCCTTTATTATATATTACACAAGGTACTTAATATGCTATACACTTGATATTTTTCCTAACACCTTTGATCTATGGGATAATATGACATGTTTATATTGGTTACTTGTGATTACTTTATGCACTCGATTGTTTTTCCTTGATATTGTCTTGATTATTCAAACATTTGAATATGATCCTTTGTTTGAAGCCCTCATACCTATGTATGCTTTCTTTGACATTTGCATAATGTCATTATTGATGGTATGGACATTTGAATATGTCATTCTTACTTTCATGGAAATTTGAATAAGTCATATCCCTTTGATTATGTGACATTTGAACATGGTCCTTAATTGTGGTCTCCTTGGATCATTATCTTTTGACTTTATTTTGAGTGCTCTTGTGTGTGTGCGTGCTTGTTTGGTTGTTGAGTTTGTATTGTTACTACCTAGACATTTACGTGATATTTATCATGCATCTTAATATTTCATGTGATCACATTGGTTTTATGTATTTCAATTATATATATACCTAGACATGTTCCTTTTACATGCTACATGGTTCTATTCCCATATTATGTAATTATCTTATCCTTTTGAGGTGAGGTAACTACCAGTTTGTAAATTTACCTCACCTCAAATGAGGGGGCATATCAATGGGGGTAGGTCATAGAGGCATGTTATCCACACTTGCTAAGAGGATAAATTAAAACCCAGATTTATCTCCAAATCTCATACAAGAGAAACTATGAAACAAATTAATCAAATATTCTACAAGTAAACATAAACATGCACATAACATGAGACACTAGGTTTAACTTGGTTCACCCAAGATGGGCTACATCCACCAAACTTATCTAATATACTATTTCTGGCAACACAAGGGAGAAACAAAATCTTGTAACAAACCTTGTTATACCTCTCTACCCTTTTTGCCTCCTCTTTGTGTACAACATTTCATTATTTTTTTCACACTCATACATCTCAACCATATATCAATACATTTTAGGGTAAAAATGCCTAAACATAACCTCTACCATCAGATCTAGAAACATTTAATTAAAGGCCCAAATTGACAATGAAATTACAATTCAATAAGGCAATTTTAATAAAAAAAATCTTCAAGATGCGTGGCCCCCAAACCCAACCCCACAAAGGGGGTTTCCCTCTTTCAACTCCCTACACCATTAGGGATTCAAATAATGGGATCCAAAACTGACTGAAATAACATCAAAATTTTAACCTCTAATCTTGGAAGATAATCAGGCTCCACACCTAACACTTGGAGTAATTTTAGACTTAGTGGGGGCATGTCATATGAGCATAGATTTCACACACATTCATAGATTTTAGATTTATTGGGAGCATGCTTTGGAAGCATGTTCTCCACATTTAATAAACATTTAACATATCTAGTTTATAATGGGGGCATGTTTTGGTAATGTGTTCTCCACATTGGTAATTATATCAATTTCATATTTATCTATATATATTGGAGGCATGCTTTGAAAACATGTTGTCAACACTTACACATTTTTCTAAATTGGTCAAAAACACATAGTAATATGATTCAAATTCATAGTTGTGGTAGAATTGTATACATTGGTACCATTATTATACAAATTTTCAACATGAGACATATATAAAGTGCATATAGTATGTAACATGTGCCTAATATTTCATAATATAAATCAATTTCATATTTCAAAACTCTTTCATGTACTAATACCCTAATCACACTTTTATGGATTTTATTGAGCCAAACTACTACAATATTTGGTTCACCATTTTGGTATGGTTGAAGTGATTAAATACCTTAATCTTGCCAATTTTGTAGGTTGGACTTGAATGTATCATCCAACATCACCAAGTTATAAGTATCATTAGGTTACACGGTTGAGTTAATCTCACTTCTAGGTGGTAACTCAACTTTTGTCCAAGGTTGAAGGCATAGGCATCTCTCTCTCTCTCTCTCTCTCTCTCTCTCTCTCTCTCTCTATATATATATATATATATATATATCCTTGGATATATGCTCGTTCCATAGTTATCTATATTTTTCCTAATTTTAGTGTTAGAGCTTTACAATGATACATATTATTCTAATTAACTTGCCAATAGGCAAGGTAGTTACACCAACACACATGTGTATTCCTAAACCTTGCACTTTCAATTTCAATATTTTCAAGTACTTTAAATTCCAATTTATGTGTACTAATTATACACTATAACATGCTCTTAGTTGTAGGTCAATCACCAACAAAGCACTCAAATTGGTCACACATAAAGACAAGGCGTGCATACACACCTAGGTATGCATTACTTTCCTTTGAAATAGTAATTTTATTACTAGATTAAAGCAGTGGTAAATGTAGACACTATTTTATGATTATATAATACCTCAGTCTTGTACACTTGGAAAACTTAGACCTTGTTTGTTCCTCTCAATTCTAGACTTTTCCTACTACAAATCTCATATCTGCTTTGTCTTGTGCCCCTTAACCTATCTCTTAGCCCAACCAATCTTATGTTGATGACATATACATACTATCTTGCCTATAATTCTTAAAATGTAATTATCTTCCACCTCTACAAGTTTTGAGCATGTACCTATTTTTTTACATCCTGGACACTAACGTATTGGATAGATAGTAGCATTGATGCTAACATCCTACCTTGACACAATTGTCTATTGCCATAAAGTCATTTAATTTGTAAATTAAATGTATCCCAATGGTTATCCTAAGTTCTTTAATGTGATTTATTACTCCAAAGGGGTTTATATAAATACAATATCAACCTTCATTCTTTTCTCACCTGAGAAACACCTAAAAACTTCTTACCTACTCACCAAAAAACTATCAAAAGACATTCAATCAATCACTGAAGTGAGAAAATATTCCCTATTTATTTTTATTTTCATATTAAAAAAAACTATAAGTGTTATCTACTTTTTCACATGAATACCCAATATTCATAGTAGACTGATGATTATGTAAGAGGTCCTAGGGAATGGCGAACATGTTGTGGGAAGGTAGGTCCATTTTTATTTTATTGTTCATATAATCAATATAAGTTGATCTTAGTATCTAACCTATTTTCTTATACAACTTTGTGCTTATTACGAGCGAGTATCCTTTTTATTTTGATGGTCACTAAACTCTTAATGTCTCTTATTTGTATCTAATATGCCTCACGTTTCCTAAGGTCTTCTCATAGATGTCTATGTCATAATTTTTACATTCCGTATTTCATCAAAACATTCTTAATATTTAACCTTGATAAATATTGTTTTGTTATGTAATCATTCCCCCTAGGGTTTCCCTTTGTGAGTTTTAGTATAAAAGCATGGATAAGACTAGCCTCTCCTCATAAATCACTATAATAGAACATTTTATTATTAACATTCACCTCATTGGTGTTCCCTTTGTGATTTATAGTGTGAAACTATAGATAAGACCATTCCCTCCTCATAAATTACCATATCACAAACATATATTTAATTAACATAGTTGTTTCCACTTCATTAGTTTTCCCTTTATGAGTTGTAGTGTAAGACCATGGGTAGGACCAGGCCTTCCTCGTATATATTATAATACCCAATTTATACTATAATAGAGTCAAAATAAAATTACATGCTTCAAATTTGAGATAAGTTATGTTTGATTATGAGTTCCATGTCATGGACATACTTCTCATCTTGATTTAGTATGTTTTATGCTTATTTCCTAAGTCCATTTTTATCCTCTTATTTTTTGATTGCGTGTGAATTTATAAAATCAATTGGCATAAAGATATCACTATCATGGTACTTGTCATATAGCTTGTGACACACCACTCATGTTGTCACAATCCTTATCATAGCCTTCTATATATATGGAAAAATTGTGAGATAAATATCAAATAAAATCATGTGTAACTTAGGATAGATCCTATCCAAGCTTGTCCCCCACTGGGCTAAAGTTCATCCCTTATCCTTTGAATCTAGTGTATCATAATTCATCCATGTCCTATCTATAATAAGTTTAAGCAACATATAGACATCCTCCAAGTAATCACCACCTATATAGTATCCCCTTTCATCGGTATCTCATAACATGTGATTCTTTATCCATATGTGCATCCACATGCCAAGGATTTTTAGTTTCTACATACCATATCATCTTCAATGTTTTCTTCTACCCACACTATGTACATTCCATATCTTAGTGACAATTCAATTTTTAAAATTATTTTTCATGTCATTAGTAAATTTGGATTTGATTACAACATGATGCTAGGACCATAAAATTGATCATGATTTACTATTAGGATCATATAGGTATTAATAGAGATATTAATCACTAGGAATTAGATTATATTAGTTGAATGTAAGCTTCACATACACTTGTAGTCAACACTAGGCCATCATCAACTATTATCAACCAAAATATTATGTTGAAATCTTTTCTAGGTCTTACTAGGTTTCAACCTTCTCACTACCCTTTCATCATTGTTTTGTTCTTGTCATTTGCATTATGCGTACATGATTTACAATCTAAATGCCATTTGTTTTATTTATTAGCTCACATTATGAAATCCTACCTAAGCTACCTATAACAATTCTACATAAGGAATATACATGAACTATAGCCTCTTTCAATTATATTTGATAATTCTTGGTGATGACTATACCTTAAACTTTGGCTATATTAACATGCATAAGTAATTTTCAACAATTAGAAATAGAAAAGACCAACTGACATATCACAATTATAAAGTGTCAAGACCCTATGAACAATCATGATAGTAAGACTAGAGGATACAAGGGTTATGATAAGAAGTAGACAAAAAACTATGGAACATTTAACCAAACACTTATGCATAGACAATTATGCACACCATATATAATAATGAAAAATAAATACCACTGATCCATTTTCTAAGTATCTATACAAACATTCCCAAGACATTTATTTCCCCACATAATAACCATTGTTATCTTATTATGGGAATAACGTAGCATTACTTAGTATTTTTTAAATATATGATCTATGTAATTTGCACTATCATGACCTTGATGTTAAAATTTTGGTAATTCATTCTAAGTTTCAAGTTTTTCATGATATTGAATATATCTAAGGCACATGATTTTAATGAAAGAGTAATCATGGGATCATGGTAATGGCTGCATGGTAAGGACAAGCATGTAATGGCAGGTATTAGATTTGTGTTAACAATCTGAGGAGATTAAGCAGTGGTTTAATCAATATAAAACATAAATATTATAAACTCAGAACACAGAGAATAATATTTAATCACATGATGATAAATATTTTACTTCACACAAATTATTATTCCACTCTAATTAATTCATTCTGGAATACAATACAAATATATATATGAATAACGTTTATTATAATAAGGGATTCCTAAATCCCTATAAACTCTCAACCTCTTTACCCATACAACAATAATATAATATAACCTATATCTTAATATTTTTTATAACAATATTCTAATTAACCAAATATTAACTACCATATAATAATTAACCTATAACTATTTACCTCTTGGTAAATACCTCAAATCTACATACTGTAAAATTTAGATTTCCTAACATTCCCCCCCCCCCCCATAGTTTTTACATGATGCAAAAAAATTCACACTCTTATCTACAATATGTTCACCCATTGTAGCATGCCCTATTTGTCTCATGACCTTGATACAAAGATAACCTCACTCCTCCCATAATTTTATAGGTTTACCACAAACCTTGACATGAACAGGTATACCATCTATCTATTATTCACCTCTTGGTGGTTTTATCGATCTCTACCATAAACCCTTTAAAGATCCATGAACTGACTTACATTAGTGTTTTTGTCCTTTAATAATGTCTTTACATCAAGGAGTCATTTTTGGAATTTTCACAAAAATTACATTACATGAACATGCATTATTCTTATGTTCTTTATTTTACAAACACACAACAAAAATGAAAAAACACACCATACTATAAACATCACCTCATCATTGGTGCAGCCCCATCATTGGTGACTAATGAGAGGTCACTAAAAGACCTTCAACCTCCATGTATCCTCCATCCTCCATTAGATTTCAATTAATAGACATAGTCTTCTTCACTTAAATATTCTATGTGATCAATATTTATTTGCTCATTATTCTCTTCTTCTTCATTTACAACCATGACACTTTCTTATAGTTTTTCATCAGGTAAATCTTTTGCTCTTTTTATACAATTCATATACATGTGACTTACTTGTTAACAATAGAAATGGGTGATCCATTTCTTTGTATTTTTGTAAGTTGCTCCATGTTTGAATTTTTTCTTAACAAATGCCTTATCTTTCTTGTTTTTACTATACATTATAGTTTTCTCTGGTTCTACAATCACATTGATTTTTTCTTCATCAAGTAGAGAAGAAATGAGATCTTCTAAACTAGTATTGATTTTAATCCATGTCAAAACAATATTAGAATAACTAGGTGGCATACTATTTAATAAAACTACTTTTGCATCATCATCATGTACCTTAATTTTAATTCTAGCTAGTTGATTTTAAATGGAATGAAACTTACTGTTGTGCTCCACCATGTTGTCACCTTCTTCCATTTTGAGACTAAGCAATCTTTACTTCAATGTAATTGATGTGCTTCTAGCTTGTGAACTAAACAATTTATTTAATGCTAACCAAATTGTATTTAAGGATTTAGACAAATCAATATGATGTAAATAAACATCTGATAGCCCCAATCTAATGATTGTTGTAGCTTTTATATTTTTTCTCTCCCATTTTACTACTTCATCTACATCTTTAGGTTTTTTTACTTTACCATCAACAATACCCCATAGGTCTTTGTTGATTAGAAACAATTAGGCTCATACTTACTAGGTGTGAAATTAGTTTTCCTCAAATTTTTCAACATGACCAAAATTTTCCATTATGACACTCTTATATGATGTCAACTTAAAACTATAACGCATCCTTTACAAAGATTTTTTTTCTAATAATCACCTAAATAAAACCCTAATATTCACCTATATATGACTCAATAAATTTGAAAATGACTATGACCTTAAAAAGCCAAGACTAATAAGTTTGACACTTTTAGGACTTAAATGACACAAATGGGGTTTTTTTAACAAATGACACTTTGACTCATTTTAACAAACTTAAAGAAAACATAATTATTAGAAAAATGCAAGTCGACTATATAAGACCAAAAAATTAAAGACTCAATCAAGAATAAAAAGCTAAACACTAAAATAAATGATACTTATATAGGAATATCGATTCAATATTTGAATTCATTAAAATCACAAAACTTTTCACTGTAGATTTGACCAAGATTGGCATAACATTGGTTTAACCTTGAACATGTGGAGATCTCTACAGCTACAAATTTCTAATGAAATATGGATGCAGTCACATAAACTAATATATATTCCTCTTCACAGGGGTATCTTCCATGTTCAATCACTATATCTCTATCTAAATATCTAAACAATCAAACATGGGCATGAATCAACATGCATCAGGTATGAATATCAAGAATCAAACTCTTATTATCCAGATAGTCTTACTTCATAGTTTAATAGAAATAGTAAGGAGATCATAGACTCAAGCATAGATAATATGACAATGACCACAACATTGATGTTGAATAATCTTTCCATGCTCTGAGGTCAGAATATGACTACGCCTATCAAAAATAATTCATTTCTATTTCTTGTATTAGACACCATTTTGATACCACTGTTAAAAATCTGAGGAGATTAAGCAGTGGTTTAATCAATAGAAAACATAAATTTAATAAACTCAAAATACATAGAATAATATTTAATCACATGATGATAATATTATACTTCACACAAATTATTATTCCACTCTAATTAATTCATTCCAAAATACAATACAAATATATAGTAATAATGTTTCCTATAATAAGGGATTCCCAAATCCCTATAAACTCTCAACCTCTTTACCCGTACAACAATAATATAATCTAACTTATATCATAATATTGTTTATAACAATATTTTGATTAACCAAATATTAACTATCAAATAATAATTAACATATAACTCTTTACCCCTGGGTAAATACCTCAAATCTACACAATGTAAAATCTAGATTTCCTAACAATTTGATGTTGGTTATGTAACCATATTTACACTTTTTTCTCGTAAAATACAATATGATTTTTTATAAATTATGTACTATTCATAGGTATAAGATCATCTCTTTTGGAAATAAAATTAAAGTTAAGGAAAAAAGTGTTGTAAATTGTGTTTACAAACAAGCATTTCCTATTTTAAACTTGTTCATTATATAAATTTAAAGTTAAAACACTCCAAATAATTATGAATCAAGCTTTGTTATCTAATTTATATAAAATTGCATGTTCATCATACTAATTGTATTAATATTTCCAGTTAAATTGGTTATGTCACTTTTTAAATAGTCCAAATCTTTTCAATATTAATAACCAATCTAACTATCTAAAAGATGACATAACCAATTTAATTAACAAGTCCAAATCAAACTACTAGACAATATATGAATTTTGATAAAAATTTACTTACCTTTTCCAATATTTTCTTCTTAAAATATAAAACACATAAAACCTCTTAATATATTATTCATATACATTAACTTTATTGATATGTATTTCATCTTTAATATAAAAAAAATCATGTCTCCTCTAATTTACCAAATATTTTAATAACCACCATAATATTAATATAATAAACTTTAAAAACATTAAAACATATTATAAATCTCAAGTAAAATTTATTCACTTTTTTTTCAATATTTTCTCCTTCCAATATAAGAATAAGTTCATATATATAAAATCACTTGATAATGTGTTTTTTATAATAAAATTTTATTAACACTTATTTCACATTTTTTTTTAAAATGGAAAAAACACCACATCCCTCTCGGTATACTAGCAAGGAGGGCCATATACATATTTTCATAAAAAAATTCACTATAATTCTTATGAAATGGGAAACATTGTATTTCTTATACAATTCTTTTGATTGCTATGGAGAAATTATCTAAACAAATTTTAGGCTTTTAGAGTTTAAACAGAAAAACATTGCCTAAATTCCTATTATTCTTGAGCATCAAGATCAGTTATACACATACAATAATAACAAGAAATTTAGCTAGCATTAACTTACCAAAATAGTTATTCAAAGAATAGAAAGACACAAAAGTTTGGAAAATATATCTTTTCCTTTTAGTTTTTAATACATTATAGTTTAGGTAGTGCAAGTTTAAGGTTGAAAGCCAATTTTATGTCCAACTATGTCATAATTAACTAGCATCGTTTACTATTGAAAGTTGCCAATAATATTAAGATAATCTATGTCAGACAAGGGTGAAAATTCTAAGCACACCTATGATGCACCAACCTTCACAACTATTTTCTGTGGAATAGTTAATTACCACATCAAACTTCATAGCCATGTTGGATGCTCCATGTCTGTTAACGAAGGGATAAAAATGGAAATGGATGACCATGCTACCTCAAAGGTTGAGGTTAAAATTTTGATGGAGGTTTGAAAATATGTGAGGACCAATGAAGACTGGTAGCTAACATCAGTGCATGCTGGGATTTAACATGTGATGGTTAAGCTCTGCCTATGAAAGTGACCCTCTTAATTATTTTTGAATGGGTATGTATAAAGTCATCATCATAAGTTTTGGATGGGTGAAGTCAGATACAACCCACAAAATATTATCCAATAATTGGATGATTTTTCATTATTCATCACATTCGACTTAAATTCCTTAAGAAAATGAATTAATGATTTATGGTCATGTTTCTCCTTCTTGTTGAAGACATCACTGACATGATGTGGGTGCATAATAAACATAGGCCGCAAGTATTAAAAGTATCAAATTAGATGTGTCAAGGAGAAAGAATTTTATAATGAAATCAGGGGTGATAATTAGGGAAGGTATCTCAACTGGGCATTTCCAATGAATTTACTACCTAAAAGGATATTTGAAACTAATTTTGTGAAGGTACACATCAGATATAGAATTCTAAATTTCTAAGATAGATTGTTGGTCAGAAGCTTGAAAGTTAAATTGAGCCCTCAAAATATGTTAATGAATTCAGTCACTTATTTGATGTTAAGAAAACCAATACCACTAAAGCATCTTTTTTTGAAACAAATATCTAATGTAACTTGGTGGAAACCTTTGGTGGAATTAGAATTAGTTAGTGAAAAACCCTCAAATTTATATCAAGTTTGGTATTAATGGTTTTAGAGGTTTCCCAACATGAAAAGTAGTAAACATGTGTAGCAGCTAACACTTTAGAGCAGATTAAACTTTATTCTAAGAGAGAGAGGTATAGAAATCCAAAATTCAAATATTTTATTGATATATTGAGCCACATATCCATATATATCCAAGGGAATGGCTTTGAAAGAAAATGAGTTGTTTATAAACATGAATTGTTCCCCTGATTGAATCTAAAGCCTCTTATATTGAAGAAGACATCTAGGGACGTTAGGTTTTGATTCTAAATTTTCTAGTAATATTATATGTTTTTTCAATATGTTTGAGCTTTTATCATCATCAATGGTGTTCAACATGAACAATTTGGCATATTTCACTCTATTTGTCAAGATGTCCATTTGCCCTTTATTTTTATGTGTTTTCTATAGAAAGATTATATTATCTTATTGATAACTATATTCCCAAAGGTTTGATTAAATACGTCTCTTTCCAATTATTCTAAAAAATGGTTAATGGGCATTTTACTGAAGATTTCCTCCTCAATGTTACTAAAGAAGAAAATTATAACTCCAAATATTATGGAATGTGTTTGCAATTTTAACTCCAATGATGAATATCATTTGTGAGTTCTCAATGTGATGGTTAATATTTAAAATTATACTTAAAACTAATCTTTAAAAGTGTTGTTATAGAGATCTTGATATCTATCTCATTCACTCATTGATTTCACTTGTATTTTGTATATTTACTAAGACTTAAATTTGGTAAGGGCCCTTTTATATTTGTGGAAGCTTTTAGGTGTTTTGTTTATTTCAAATATCATAAAATTTATTTTAAATTTGGGATGATTAATTGATTCTACTTCAAGTCATTATTACCATTCATAAAATTAATCATGAATTATACTATTAAAACTCTTCAGTGGGACTACTATTAATCAAAATAATAATATAGAAAAGGTTAACTACTAAACTAGTTAGTTGTTATGCATAATTTATATTTCCTGCTAGAAGAAAATTTTATCTTAGAATATTAAAAAAAAATATCAAACTATAGAAACAACATCAAATTATTCACAATAACACTACACCATTACAAATATCTCATGAACATAAAATAAATTTAAGCATAATCCACCGCAATTGAAGGGGAATTTGGATAATCCTCCTAGGGAGATATATTATTAAAAGAAGATGGGTTCAGAGCCATCCAACCTTCCATGTGATTTGGAAGAGCTAGATAAATAATCATATCCAATCCATCAAGAGGATACATCAGCATGATAGAAGGGATAACTAGAAAACCCTATCGATAAAGACCAACATAAAATTTTCCATGTGGTAGTAGTGATATCAAACCTAATGCATCAATTAATGTGAGGGGAGAAGTGACTGTGGCTACAAGATAGGCTTTGATGTCATCTGGGAGTTGGAGGTGGAGGGGCATGTGGTGGAACATCTAAGGGGGAGTGGCTCATAGTGCAAGGTACAGCCTCCATAGCCACTTTCTTAACTTGGACTTGAATATGTGTGTAAGGTGAAGATAATACATTAACCTTGTCATTAATATAAAAAAGACAAGAAGAATATTAATTTTCAAACAAATAAAAATTTATATCTTTCCAAGATTGAAATATAATAACAACTCTATCGAAATTCCATAGAAATGTAATTAAAGCTAGTAAGTTAATGAAATCCTAAAGGACCAACCACCATGAGAAAGGTTCAGTATGGTATCACTAAAAGAGACTATGTATCCATTGTTAATAAAATCAAGTTTTGGGACATGTCCAAAAGGTGTGCCTAAAAAAATTAGGTTAGATACAAGATAGGCACATGATTTTCAAGTAATTCCAATTTAAGAAAGAAATTCTCCTCCTACATGAAGTGGTTGGGGGATTGGGGTGACAAATGATCCTCTACCTCCACCACCCATGATTTTTATTTCACATATTTCCTAGTGGTTATTTAATATTTTTTGGGTGTGTTAATTCACCTTTTTTGGTTGAATATCAATTTTTTCATTATTATATTAAACTTATAATCTTTCTCTTATTTAATTAATGAGATACTCTAGAGTGATATTTTCCACTCACTTTTTGATATAGTTAACTTGTGTAACATATTGTATAATTAATATATGAAAAAAAATCAATAAAAAAAGTCTGATATTTTATAAATTTAAAAATAATTAAGAATCAATCCAATGGACTATCATAAATAATTTTTTAGCATTAGTACTTAGCATAATAAATTTGAAGCCAATTGTATATGATTAGAAATTTTTCAAATTTAAAATGGATACAACCCTGATGATAGAGGATTTAATAACTTTTAGCTCCCCCATACACTTTATATGTCAAAAGAAAAGGTTTTGCACCAAAAAAAATGAATATAATAATTAATGCACAATGTAATGTAATATTTTAGAACAAATCATACCATGGGGTGGGCTATTTGACTGCCTAGAGGAGTGCATAGGATATCTTATCAGGAGAGGTGAATAATTGAGGATGTAACACTTGTGAAACATGGTTTTTTTGGGTCTTCCATATATTGAAAGGCACAGGTAGGGGAGGTGTATTGTGTGAATTTAATGAGGGTTTGGTAGTAGGGTGAGAAGTAGTTAATGGAGTGGGTTTTGAAATAGACAATAATGTTTTATTGGTAACTATCCTCTAACTACTATTTTTTTCCATCACCCTGGGCTCCTCATATTGTGAAAGATTAGATGAGGGTTTCAACTAACCCATGAGAGCATTATTTGATCTTATGGTAAGGAAAATGAATATATAAACATGTATTTTAGAGACTGAATAGACAATCTTTTATGCCTAGTGCTCAATGTTGATGTGGATATCAATGAATTCATTTAAATCTTTTAGTGAAGTCAACCTCAAAGAAAAATCTATTGTTATGAGGTGTGGAATAAAAATCAGATATCTCATGGCATAAAAATCACCCTATGTATTGGAAAATTTCCTTGAGGAAAGCCATAGAGGGATTGGGAGGATTGAGAGTTTAATCCAGACTAACACCTGCAAGTGAGTCTAGTTGGTGACCTTGAAGTCATGGGTCCATTTGGACATAATAAAAAGTGTGTTTTTGAGGAACCAATAATTTAGCTTTGTTAAAATAACTTGAAACTTAGATGGATCATTAAAGGATAAAATAAAAAATCCCTTAGTAAGGTTTTATATGCCAATGACATGGATGTCTGAGGGATCCCATTAGTGTCGAAAAAATAAATTCAAGAACTCCTCTAAGTAGTTATGACTAACCAAGTAAGAAATAAGAGAGTTATTCTCATACCATTTGTATACATTATCAATAGTATTAGGTCTTCAACACACCTCAAGTAGAGAGAGAGAGAGAGAGAGAGAGAGAGAGAGAGAGAGAGAGAGAGAGAGAGAGAGAGAGAGAGAGAGAGAGAGAGAGAGAGAGAGAGAGATAATTGGAAGAGTTATCTCATCAAAAGATTTTGGCACTAATTCCTTGGCTCAGTTGGGTGTCATCCTTCTCTTTGTGTGCAATAATAATTACAATAGAGAGGGTAGAGTCCATTATATAGCACAACCCTACTCTAAGGGTGGTGTATTTAGCATAATAAATGCATGACTATTCTATAATATCCTACAAATGTGGTATGGAGTGCAAGGTAAATAAGAAAATAAAGAAAGTCAAGGATGTCATTAAAACTCGAAAGCTCAAATTACATCAAGTATTTTTCAATATTCATTAATTTTGAGTGGAAATTAATGGATATGTTTTCAATATTAATGTGAAAGTTGGTGTTAATGTGAAAGTTGTCTGTTACAAGGGTTAGTAGATAGGTTATTTGAATTGGTTGCTTTAAACTGAAGGTGAATGTGTTCATCTCTATAATAAAACCCATGATTTTAATGTGTAATTAGATATTATAATGATGACAAAAATGAAAATAGTTTTTAATCTAAACACAAAAAATTATAGTATTGTTGTATTAAATTAAGTATTATCATATACACAAAGGGAATATTATGCTAGAATACTATAGTTTTATGGGAAAAATATTACTATGATTCCAATATTATAGAATTTAAGAAGTAAAATTTAATGATAACATTTAAGAATTACAAGGAAAAAATAATGATAACATTTCAAAAACCCTAGTTTTGATGTTTTTAGGGTTTCTTTCCTTTTATGTGTTATTTCCAATTATTATATTAGGGTTTTCATATATGATAAATTATTTTTTAGAAACCATATTTCAATGTTCCATGTTCCATGTTCCATATCTTACAATCTAAGAAAATCTTTAAAATATTTCTTAGACATAGTGGTAAATAAGTGCTCTTCAAATTGAACATACTCCAATTTTAATTGATATTAGCACCATCATTGAACGTGTTAATATATTTGATGGTAATAACAAAATACAATTAAAATTATTTATTTAAAAAAATCAATATCTATAAGACGTCTTCATAAACATTGTTAGAGAGGATGGCTGCGAGTGGCATTAAGGAAGGGGATGGCCCGGGCGAGGGTTCTAGAGGCACACAGGCATTGCAGGAGGAGGTTCGAAGAGGGAAGGAACCGGTTTATGCAAATGAACGACCCAGGATCTCTAAAATTAATGGTTATTTTCCACGGTCTCAGGATAGACCCATTTTGGTGATACCTATAGAATCTGTTAAGGAAGATGTGGACTATTTGTTTGCTCATACCCTGATATGTAATTTTATGGGTATTCGAATATCCTAGGTGGCCTTGGACACCTGGTTATGTAGTACCTGGAAGGTAGTTGGAGACATGGATATTATGTTGGCTGGAAACAATTATTTCTTGGTTAATTTCTCCTCTGTGTTGAACAAGAATCAAATTTTTTAGGGAGATCCCTATTTCTATGAGCGAATTGGATTGTTCATCAAACCCTCACATGCAGGTTTCAATTTTGTAGAGGATCTACCTACACGTGTGCTTGTGTGGGTCCATCTTCCGAGACTCCCCCTGGAATTTTGGAGAGAGGATATCCTCTGTCAAATAGCTGCACTACTAGGAGCACCAATTACTGTAGTGCACCAATCACTGGATAGAAAACTCATCTCCTATGCCTGAATTTGTGTGGAAATGGATCTGAATAACCCGTTACTAGATGTTATGGAAATATGTCTGGGAGGCTCATCCTGGGTCCAACAAATTGATTATGAAGCCATACCCTTTCACAGCAAAATTTGTCATGTTTATGGTCACTTGCATCACCAATGCCCCCAGGCTAGGTGATTCACTGGGATGGAGTCTAATAGAGGCAAGGAATCAGGCCATTTGGCCCAAATGGGCTCATCAAAGCTTGATTCAAACAATGCATCAAAAGGTAAGTCCCATTCAAATGTGGATAACCTATCTCATGGCCAGACAGATGTCAATGGTCCTAATAATGAAGGCTTCACCCAAGTGAGATGACATGTGAAAGGTCATGGGCAGAAGCGTAGGAACCAAGATAGACCCCTTGAGGTGGGGTTTAACCATTTCGAAACCCTAGATAGCATGGCCATTGAGGATGGCATTCCTCCAGAGGAGCTGGGAGGACCCTTGGAGGGTGAGGAGAAGTGATTCTTCCCAACCAAACACCAAGACATGGTGATTCAGATAAATAGGGAGATTGAGGCTGCACCAAAAGAAGGGGCATTGGCAGTCCTATCAGAGCAGTAGAATAATGATATCAATTGGGCTGATTTAGTAAAAGACAAGGATACTTCCTGGAAAGACAAGGGATCATTACCAGCATTGGGTTTAATGCAGAGACCACTCAAGAAAGTCTCCTTCACCACCCCAGCTACAGTAGGGTGCAAGAAGGATTAGGAGAAAATCCAATAGATAGGGGACTTATTGGTGGAATCAAGGGTGATGAAGACCCTAGATGAACACTTCACCCAATCCACCCACTGATAGTCCTGTCATGGAATGTAAGGGGATTGCATAGTATCCCTAGACAAAGAATTATGTAGAAGTTGGTTAAGGAGCATTCTCCAGATATCCTCTGTATTCAAGAGACCAAGCTCACTATTGATGCTATGTTCAGTTGTATGTCAAAGTTTTGGGCTCGGGGGCAATGTCAGTGTGTGGGTGCCTTAGGTAGTGCTAGGGGAGTAGCAATTTGCTGGGATCTAATGAAGGTCATGCCACAATAGTGGATGGTGAGTTTCTCGATGCTTTATATAGTTGCTTCCTCTCCTGAGTATGGGGAGATGATCCTGGTCACTAATGTTTATGTACCTAGGGATATCTCTAGGCAGCACAAACTTTGGGATCATTTACAGTATGCACGGAGCTATTTTCCTTATTTGCCTTGGATAGTGAATGGAGATTTCAATGCTATCCTGAGCTTGGAGGAAAAAAGGGGAGGGCTAGCACATCTAGAATCTTCTTCTGAGCTACTTAGATATAATATTGACAGGTTGCGCCTTACGGATGTTAAGCCCATTAATGGGATCTTCACCTGGAACAATAGAAGATCAGGTAAGGATGTAATTTTTGAGCGCTTAGACAGATTCTTAGTGTCTTGTTTTTGGCTTTATAGTACTTTCTCTCTGGCTTCTAAAATCTTGGATTGGCATGGGTCAGATCATTAGCCTATCAAGCTGACAACCAGTTATATCCTTAGGCCCAAGAAACCTCCTTTTAAGTTTTAGCTAATGTGGCTTTGGGATTATTCTCTTCATTGTCTCATGACCAGTTGGTGGAGGCAGGAAGGACCTGCATATGGCACTGCCATGTTTTCCTTTGCCAAGAAGCTACAATATGTGAAGCAAAAGTTTCAAGATTGAAATAGAAACAAATTTGGTAATCTCCATGTAAAGAAGAAGAGGGTGCAAGATAGGCTGAACATCATCACCAGACAAATTCTTGAATTTGGTTTGACAGATGACCTTCATAAGGCTGAATTTTTGGCTTTAAATGACCTTTCAAAATGGGAACTCTAGGAAGAGATCTTTTGGAAACAGAAGGCTCATATCTACTGGCTTTAGGAGGGTGATAGGAACATAGCATTCTTTCATAATTCAGTCCAGGCAAGGTGCAATAAGAACTTTATATCTTCTCTTGTGCCTTCAGTTAGTACCCGAGTTACTTCCTCCCCTGATATTTCTAAGGAAGCTGTTAGATTTTACTCTGAGCTCTTTTTTGGCACACCACCTTCTATTGATCTAGAGGAGAGTGAGGTCTTGGCTTGCATACCTCCTCTCATCATGCTAGAGATGAATGATGCTTTATTGAGACTGATTGATAAGGTGGAAGTTGAACGAGTGGTTTTTAGTATGTGTAGAGGTAAAGCACCAGGCCTGAATGGTTTCCCAGCCAAATTTTTTCAAGAGTTTTAGAGTATTATCAGCCAAGACTTAGTGGAAGTTGTGTAGGATTATTTCCTCAACAAAGAAATGCTTAGAGCATTTAATGCTACGTTCCTAATGCTGATACCAAAAGAGAAACAGGTTAATTAGTTGAACCAGTTCAGGGCATTGCACTTTGCAATATGGTCTACAAAATTATCACTAAGCTCATTGCAGAGTGGCTCAAAGTCTAGCTCCCCATGATCATCTCAGAGGAACAAGGGGGCTTTATAGCTGGGAGGCAAATTCTGGATGGAGTGGTGATTGCTTCGGAAGCAATCCACTCTATGTTCAATTCTCAGGAGAGGGCTATGTTCATAAAGCTTGATTTGGTGAAGGCTTATGATAGGGTCAATTGGGGATTTTTGCAAAAAAATCTTCTGGTTTTTGGCTTTGGGCAGGACTGGGTAAAATGGGTGCTTAGCTATGTTACTATGCCCTCTTACTTAGTCCTCATTAATGGGGCACCTTTCAGACTTTTTGGGGCCTCTAGAAGACTCCGCCAAGGTGATCCGATTTCTCCATACTTGTTCATTATTCTTGCTGAGGGGCTGGGCCGTTTTATTAAGTTTTGAGCTTCCCAAAACGTGATTTAGGGATGGCAGTGGGGAAATGGGTTAGCTAAGCTAACTCACCTCCAATTTGTGGATGACACCATCATGGCTGGTAAAGCCCAGATTAAGGAGGTGCAAGCTTTCTGAAGCACTTTGGATTTCTATCTAGCGGCTTTTGGTCAGAAAATCAAAGAACATAAATCCTCCATTTTTTTCTTTAATACTCCTAAGGCTATCTAACGAAGGATTACAGCAACCCTTAGATTTCAGATACAACCTCTCCCGATGACTTACTTGGGGATTCCTATTGTGGTTAGCAGGTAGCCCAGACTTTTTTGGTAGAATGTACTGGATAAATTGAGGCAGAGGGTTAATCATTGGACCCACTGCTGGCTCACGACTACAAGAAGGGCGACTTTTTTGCAATTTGTGATTCAAGCATTGCCCATTTATCATAGTATGGTCCAGGTAGCCCCAATGTATTTTCTAAAGGAATATGATGCTCTTTCTCGGCAATTCCTGTGGAGCGGCAATCTTAGGAATTCAAAATGGAGTCTTGTTAATTGGAACATTGTTTGCCGACCAAAGAAGGATGGTGGACTTGGGCTGAGATCAGCTATTCTATCTAGTCAGGCTCTTGCGGCTAAATTATATTGGCAGTGGTGTACTAGCCAATCCCACCTTTAGGCCCATATCTTGTCATCAAAGTATATCCCAAGGGTTAACTCGTCAGAGATTCCCAGAATGCCTATTGAGGGAAGAGGTTCCATGGTGTGGAACACTCTCAAGCTTGCAGCACAGTTGGTGCAGCCCAGCCTCTTTTGAATCTGTAACAGAGGTTCTAAAGCACTTTTTTGGGAAGATTCTTAGAATGTATCCCCTCCCCTTCGATCCTCTCATCCACAGCTGCAGCCTCTATGTGATTCCTTTCTCAATGCTTGATGGACCACTGTGGAGCATTATAAAGAAGCTTATAATGTGGGGCCTTGTATTACTTACAAATGGAAGAATGAGACTGATTGGCCATAGGGAGGAACTGTGGAGATCAGGTAGGAGTTATCTCAGATCCTTGCTGGTAGAGGTTGCAGCTCATTAATGGAGAGTGATATCCTGGCTTGGGGGGTGAAGCCAATGGGCAGTACTCGGTTTCTTCGGGCTATCATGAGCTCACAAAGAATTGTTTTGGAGGAGTGGAATTTATTTAGGGAAAGAAAATTTGGAATGCTACTTCTTGACTGAAATGCAATTTCTTCATTTGGACTCTCACTTACAACTGGTGTCTGACATGGGATAATCTTTGCAAAAGAGGT
The DNA here is from genome assembly GCA_037957365.1 of Torreya grandis. Lineage (NCBI taxonomy): Eukaryota > Viridiplantae > Streptophyta > Pinopsida > Cupressales > Taxaceae > Torreya > Torreya grandis. Next base: position 605,673 of record JARHVA010006618.1, on the reverse strand, counting down.
TATCATGGTCCTTCAATTTGCTTACTCTGTCGCAGCAGTGAGGAGAATGAGGTGCATCTTTTCTTTCAATGCTCCTTTGCCAGGAGATTATGGCATTTGTGGTGGGCAGCATGGGGATACCCCTATTGGCATGTATCCTCCTTAGCAAAATTTTGGCAATGCCTAGGTCGACCTCCCACCAAGGCATCTATATTATAGACTGCATGGGTAGTTGGTCCAGTGTTTATTCTCTGGAATATCTGGATTGAACAAAATGGAAGGATTTTTTGGGAGTCCTGTGGGGGTCCTAAAAAGGTGTGGCTAAAATTTCTCAATGCAATTCAAGAAAATCTCCTTGTTTGATGTGATAATTCGACAGAAATGGACCCTGCTACTACCAAGATCATTAAGCAGTTATCCCCTGTGTTGGCTACTATTGATTTCTTTCTTCACTTTTCATGTCCCATGCATAAGACCAAGTAACAGGTGCACCTAATCAATCACCTGGGGTGTTGGACTCCACCTATGGAGGGGCGTATTAAAGTGAATGTGGATGGCTCATCCAGAGGCAATCCCGAGCCTGCTGGGATTGGTAGAGTAGGAAGAGACAATAATAGGTCGATTCAGTTTTTATTTTCCATTTACAAAGGTCACTATACCAATAATCTAATGGAGGCTTTTGCAATCTTGGAGGTGGCTCAATTCTATTGTAGATAGGGCTATCTTAGTGTTATTTGTGAGTCTGACTCGCAAGTGATTATTAACCTATTGAATAATGGTAACATTGATAGTGTTGATTGGCAACTGGCTTCAGTGATTATACAGATTCATCAGATGAGTGCATATTTTGTGTCTATCTCCTTTAAGCATATTCCTCATGAGTGGAATTGAGTTGCAGATGGTTTAGCTAAATGGGCCTCAGAGAATAGGCCGAATTGGTGTATTCATGAATAGCAGATGCTTCTGGCTGGATTAACCCTTTGCTCTGGCTCAACTTCTTGAGCAGGACTTGGGCATGTAATTTTTTGGATTGTGTGTTCTTTCAATAAATTTTTACCCCTTTTAGTTGCATAAACATTGTTAGAGAAGAAATAAAAAAGACTTATGGAACTTCCACTGCTATGGGTTCTTTCATTTCAATACAAATTTCATACCAACATCTACTATGGAGGAAACCAAAGGGTCACAATAGATCAACCTGATAATTAAATATAAATATATTTATACTCCACCATTGGTTAACACACATTCTCTTCTAGATGCATAATCCCCCATGCAACAAATTTCTGAGTTGTAGGTTAAGGCATTGCACATAGAATAGACTGCTTCTAAAAACTAGTTAGGAACTTAATTCACATAATTTTCTACATAATACATTGGATCCTAAAATTTTAATAAAACCATTATCTACCAATTTTTTTTCACCTAATCTTACATTTTATGATGGAAAAGGTGACTTCGAACAACATCTAATAGCATTTCATCTAACATGTTTCAACTATACATCCAACGATATGTTGTTGACTAAGTTATTTCCCAAAGGTCTAAAATATTATTATTTGAGAAGGTTTATGAGATACCCTATAAATTATTTCATGAATTCAAACCTTTGGATACACACTTTTTTTATCAACATAAGTGATAAGTTTGTATATGCTCAGATTGCCAAAATTAAACAAGAATCTAATGTTCCTATTATAGACTGTGTGTTATGATATAAGACTATGATATCAAATATGATGAATCCAATAGTAGATAAATAATTATTGGAAATATTTAAATAATTATTCTTTCACCTCTATATTATCTATCATTTTCAATAAGTTTTTGATCATTCGACAATTTATACCACATAGTGAAGGATAGAGAGGTCAAGTTACTAGCAATGAACAAGCTCTGATATGTGACCAACCTAGTTCATACTTATAATAAAAATAATTATAATAAGCTAACCTACAAGGTGAATTGAAGTGAGAATAAAGGTGATTCAAAATCAATAATGAACATATTTTTAGATTTTAATCCACGTATTATGTTATCAGCTCCATCTAGGAGAAAGTTTACCAACTTTTAAGAAGCTCCCTATAAGGTGTTGAAAAATATATTAGATTTTAATCATATTTATCTCCCTATAATTAGAGATTTTGATATGAGTAAACCACTTCCAAGAGACTATTACTAGAATGATTTTTATGAATATCATATAACACCAAGGCATACTACCTACAGATGCATCAACTTGTGACATAATATACAATATCTAATCAATGAGAACATCATTGATGTGGGTACACCTATTGAGAGTGCACAATAAAAACACACTGATAGTAGGGCCATGAAGATATACAATGATCTACTACCTAAACATATAAATCTAGAGATAATAAGTAAATCAAAAGTACATTACATATATAATGCACATCCTCTAGTAGCTTCATATCATTCATAGCAAGAGGCACCACATACTTTGAATGACATCATTGGGTGGATAGACAAAGTTGAGGGATAACAAAATGACACAATTAAAAATACAAAATGTTTTTTGTAAAGGGTGTACACCCTTTTTTTAAAAATAATGAAAATACTGAAAGAGTCGATCCTTACCCCAAAGGGCATATGCCCTATTTGGTTTTTTTCAAGGATATATTTAAGCCCTTTGGACTGTAAAGGGCATATTCCATGTTTATTTTGTTCCAAGTATATATTTAGTAAAATAAATTTAAAGCATAAGAATATAAAATGTAATATAAAATTAAATGTAAAAGCATAAGAATATAAAATGTAATATAAAATTAAATGTAAAATTATAATTATTAAATTTATTTTACTAAATATAACAAATTAGGGTCACTTTGTATCTTTTGAAATTGATTATAAAGTTGTAGGAGTTACCATTTAGAATTTATTTTTTCAAATTCCATTTTGGTCAATACTTAGTTTTAAGAATCTCAAGATCAAAATATAGAATGATAAAAAAGGTTTCAAATCATGTTATATATGTAATATATCTATACCATTGAGGATTACATGCCTACTTTACCTACTTAAGTATTCCATACCTACTTTATCTACTTGAGTATGCCCTACCTTATTAAATAACAAAGCCATATCTTGATCTTTAATATTCCCTATTAGTGTCAAATTAAATTATCCACTTGCTCAACTTGGTCTACTTCAATTGTCTCTTCCTAACCATAAACTATCTATTAGTCTATCATAAAAGGTCTTATAAGTATTGGTATTTAAATAATAATGACATTATTTAGTATTATATCTTGAATCCTTAGCCTTTGTATTTAGATCAAAAGACACTTTTAATGACTTTAAATAGGGTATTCATTCCCAAGATAGTAATCTAACTTTAATCAAAACCCTTATTTGACTCCTAAAGCACTCGATTATACATACACACTTATTTGAATACAATTATGAGGGTTTCACCATTTATTTGACTCAATATTCTTATTGTATGAATAAATTCAACTCAAAACTTAGATGATAGTAACTCTACCCTTTATTGGCCTATTAGGCCAAATTCTACCTCTTAAGGACTTGATACAAATAGGTTTATAACTAACTTATTTTTTGTACTAATTCAATTTAAAAAATAAATTAAAATATCAAAACCATGATACAAAACTCATAGGTGTCTTTACACAAGCTCAAAATACCAATTAGATCACCAAAGTGCCCAAACAGTTGACTAAGTCTTAAATAATGTTACAGTATTGTGTAGAGGCATGTTTGTTCTTGAAAAGGTGTTATTAATATAATATCATAAAATTATTCTTATAAATATTTCTTAATATGTTTACATAATATATTTGAGGATGAGAAACTAATTACCTTTATTACTTTCTTAAGGATTGGACTTTAATGACAACTCTACTCTTTAGGTCTAGATGGCCTAATCTTCTTACTTGGAAGGATATTAACTTGGATTAACTACCAAATTATTTTAATCACTTTAATTAAGTATTGTATAGTGTTTAAAAAATAAAATGAGACCTTCATAATAGGTTTATTCTCAATCAACAAAGTAAAACACTTGAAGTTTCTCTTGATTGAGCTTTCCTATGACTATCTACAGGTAGATAAAAAATAGTCAATTGTTTTTGTAAAAACAAGGTGAGTTTGAGTATGATACCTATTAAAATACCTTATAAACATTATATAACAATTTCCATATGAGTTTTAGGATATTACACTAGTTCAAGTGCAAGTTGGTTCTTTTTGTATCAAAAACCCTATTATAAGGTTTGACTCTGCACACAAACCCTAATGGCTTCAATTTGATTTTTCATACAACTTAAGTACTATTTTTAATAACTAACACTTAAAAAAGAGTATTTAATAACTAACTCATGAAAAATTTTATACGTGATATAAGAGACTGCAAGTGACTATTAATACATAGAAAATAGGCTTTAGAAGGTTTTAATGACATGAACCTTGGATCAAGTATAAATTATATTCAAATAAATCTATATTTAATACACACATGAAATAAATTTTTGAATACAATACATTAAGTAACAACACACCTTTATTCAGAAGAAAATGATTATTTTGACAACATAGATCCTTGTTATGTCTTGGCAGACTATCAACTCTACTTGTAGTCATGAAATTCTTCATTTTTTAATATTTTTTTCACCATAAATTCCTTAATTTTCTATAGTTTTTAAGTTTATCAAGTTTTTGGATATGTACTATAGTTGGAGTTTGCTTTCTTTGCCTTAGAATATTCTTAAAACCCTTGTTCTTAACTTAAAAAATGAACTTTAATTAATGGATCTATCAATATGCATAAATGAATAGCATGTAGCATTCAACCTATAGCATATATATAGTAATGATACAATCATTCATACATTACATCTACCATATACATAGTATTACATGTAGGTATGTGGTCACTCATACATGACATCTTCCTATGGTTGTGATATGGTCACTCATATTGGACAAGAATGCAACTAATCACCCTAGTACACTCCATTTCCACCTAAACCATTAACCCCAAACCCTAAACACTAAACCTTAAACCCTAAACATTAAAACCTAAACCCTAAACCCCAAACCCTAAGCCATAAACCCTTAACCATGAAAACTAAATAATATACCTAAATCTTATACCCTAAGCCCTAAACCTTAAACCCTTAACCCTAATACATTAGCCCTAAACCCAAAACAATAATACATAAACCCTAAAATATAGACCCTAACATATAAAATTAAAACATTAAACCCTATACTTTATACCCTACATTCTAAAACCTAAACTTAAGCCCTTAACCCTAAACCCCAAACCATAAACCTAAAATCCTAAATCCTAAATACTAATCCATAAACCCTTAACCTTATACCGTCAATTTTAAACACTAAACCCTAAAAACTTCAAAATAAATAACACTAAACCCTAAACCCTAAACCTTGGCCCCTAAACTCTAATCCTAAAACCCTAAGCACTAAACCCTAAAACTTTAAAGTTAAACCCTAAACCACAAACCCATAACCATAAAACTTCAAACTCAAAACCATAATCCATAAATCTTAAAACCATAAATCATAAACCTTAAAACCTAAATGCCAAAACCCAAACAACCAACCCCAAACACTAAAATGTAGACCTTAAACCCTAAACCCAAAACCATGAACACTAAACCTTAAACCCTAAATCCTAAACCTTAA
>JARHVA010006617.1:785000-870302 GCA_037957365.1 Torreya grandis | reverse complement strand
AAAATAATGGCTAGATAAATTTGGATGTTCTTAGCTCACTATTGGTTCCTGAGTCAGCTCATTCATCTATCCTTTAAAGTTTACTTTGCCTCTCAACCACAAAGACTATATGATATATTATTATGTTTTATCTCTCTCCTTCATGTGCATACAAAATCTCATATTCAATGTTGGAGGTAGACTGCCCTTGACACATATTATGCATTAAAAGATCCAAAAAGATAAGAACTACTAGTTCCAACCTATAAGTGTGACCATATGAAGATTTTATTTCTCCCAAAAGATCACACCCACCATGTTATCATATGATGTTAAGTGGTAGGACCTTTAATACTTGTATAGGACATACATAATCATCTTTTTATTCAAATAGGTTACAAATTCATTGAAATGATTCCAATATTGACTATGTACATGTAAAAGACTAGATTGACTTCTTAGGTTCTTAAATATTGTTCATAAATAATGAATAATCATTGTGAACACTAATTTAGAGGTTTTTAAGGCCATTATAATCATTTAATTAGGCTAATATATTGATTCACCACTTTCTCTCTCTTATGCTTGAAGACACCTATAAAACACTATTTTCTTGCATTTTCTCAAGTTTTTAGATCTTAAAATGTTATTGGTGGGTAGGAGGAGGGAAATTAGGGGTAAAAATTCATTAAAAATAGGGATTATGGGTGGATGGAATGTGAAAATCCATTCTTTCCCATGTGTGGGCCCCTTTAGTGATGAATAAAAGCATTTAAATTATTAAAAATGCCCTTTTGCATAAGAAACCATTACATAATGGCATTATAGTAATAATGAGACCAAAATATATTAATTTTTCCATTGATAACGATTTAATGGTGACCTAGGGATATAATAATACTATTTCCATGGTATGAATACCCCTTTGAAAGCAACATACATGACCTCAAGTGAAATATCAATTAGAGGTTACCTTAATATCTGCTAAAAGACATTAAAACAAGATAAATCATAAATTAAAGTCACCACATTCTCTTTATACAATATCTGATCCTTTGATTATAACAACCTTATAGGTTATCAACATGCTTAGGTAGATTCATAACATTCCATGAGCTAAAACATTTGAGTCATTTTCAATATTGGTAATGTTAGACCATTAGGATCACTCCAAGACTTGTTTTGGAACCTTATACATATATAACACAAAGATAAAACTTGGCATAATATCAAAAATAGGGTAATAAAATGGCCACCATGACACTTCTTTACATAAGACATCACTTGAACCTACCACCTTGACTTGATGACAAGTGGTCCCCTTTCTGAAATGCCTTGACACTTCAAGAGACATAAGAGGGTGACCAAGGTTGAGCTCAGGTACTCATGGGAATAGGTTGACCCCTTTCTAATCCCAAGGGAACATGTAAGTCAATAACTACCACATAGCTTCTTAATAATTCAACATGATCCTCATCTCTTCTAAGGTTATATACAATTAATAAACATCATCATAAATGAAGATTTATTTATTAGTTAATTTTTCATCATAATATAAAAAATATGCAAGGTTAGCTTAATCCATTTCATATGCTTCATAGCCAAGAATAGATCCTCATAACCATTTAACATGCACCCATAAACAACATTATAAGTTGGGCTATGTTCATATATGCACAAAAAAAGCAATTAATAGCCTAAAGCTATTCAAATATAAAATGATATTTTTATGATAGAATAATTATGAAAATAAATACCTCTTTTGAGATTCATATTACTTCTTAATCAAAATGCAAAATTAATACTCAACTAGTTAGCATAAGGCATTATTAGATTTATACACAGAGTAAGCCATAACCTCAATACTAGAGTTTTACCATATCATGGTTCATCGAATGGTCCTAATACTATAAACAACAAGATAGATTTTCTTTAGCATCTCCAAAATTTAAACATTTATAATCAACATATATAGGGAAATTATAATTACAAAAGGGAGGTCATTAAATAATTTTATAGCTATTAGTTCAAACATATCAAGACAAATTCATTTATATTGATATCCTCCCATTAGCATTGTTACACCATAAAAAAGTGCATCTATCCAACATATCACTTAAAATAAACAATCAACATGTGAATACACACACATAAACATATATCAATTACCAAGGGATTCTTAAAAATAATATTCATTTTGATTTGAAATATAAATCATATCATAGTCATTCATGTTTAGAAAAAATAATCAAAATAAGTATAACAAGATCTAGAAAAAAAAATTTGGTCCTCACAACTAGTCCATATCAAGATTTGAGTATCCCTTGATCAAGTCTTTTAGGATAATTCTATGCACAATTATCCATATCTCTACAGTTTAAGAAAGTACCCAAGATAGCGTCCCTTATTAACTATGCTTGTCAAGCCTTACATGGTCTCAAGACCGAATTTATCATAAGTATAGCTTGTGTATAAGTAAAACACCTCTTATGGTCTTATTTATGGTGGTTTATTCTCCTCTTTATATGATGAGACTCTAAAGGTTCCCCAACCTACCCATCCCTTTTCTAGGGCGGTGAGGCTCCTTTTTGTAGCATAAAAACTTGGGGAAACATTTATTTTAACATCACCATCACTTGATGTAGGGTCTTAAAATTTAAACATGGATTTCAACTAGATGCATAATTTGGGGATATTGGTGACCACCATTCCCTATTCCTTACATTTATTCCTTTTGTGACATCTTGTCTACACAATTCATATTTTAATAAAGTAAGAAATCAACATAGACCATATTTAATTTACACAATTTACACAAATCATAACTCAATTAGAGTTATAAAGGTGATGAAATGATAAAGAACATCCCCAGAGCTCCCAATTTTTTAATTTGAGCTAGGATACCAAAATTTCATGCCCATTTTATTCTCTAAAAATAGGAATGACACAACCAAGAAATTGAAAAACCAAACACCAAGCATGAGAAGATAAAAGAATCCATTTTAATCTTATATTATGTCTACAAATTATTATAACTACCATAACTTTGTAATTAGGATCATGATACTGATTAGGATATCAAATACATGATTTGTTCAACCAAGTGCTACTAAACCATTCATTGGCTTGCACTAAATATAATTATTCTTATGACATTAAGATGACCATCAATTTAGATATAGTTCAAATATGATGTAGCTAACATCCACATGGAAACCTCAACATATCCAACGCTATAATATATTTTCTTTATGATGCTAAGGATTTTTATTTCCATGTGGCATCCTACCACTTACCTACGAAGAATGAGTACCATTAGGATGAAGTCATGTGGAAATATCCCATTGTCCCACTAGATCAGAATCTTTTCCCTCAACATGGATTTTAACTAGATTACAGACCATCAAGATGATGTCATGTGAAAACAACCTTCTATCCTACCATCCTAGAGGTAAGATACTTATATGGTCAACTCGAAGATCACATGTCACTAAGATGATGTCATGTGGTAACATCCCACTTACCCATTAGCCTAAAGGTAGGATTCCTATGCATTCATCTCCAAGAACATAGGTAATCATGATGATTACACATCATAACATCCTACTTTCCCAGTAGCCCAAAGGTAGGCTTCTTATAGATCATCTTCAAGATCATTGGTCACTAGGATGATGCCATGTGGTAACATCTTACTCATATGCTGACCTAGAGGCTTTGCACTTGGTTTAGTCATCTCTGGATTATGAGTCATTAAGATGATGCCATGTGGAAAAATCCCACTATCCTCACTAGTCTAACTTTGATCATATGTCATAACAATGTTGATGTCAATCCTAGGTTAGTGAGATGGAAACACATGGCTTCATCTAAACCACCCATCAAAAGACAAGAAATTGACTAATACAAAAACAAAATAAAAGGCCAATGTGAGTAATTAGCTAAGGAATAAAGACCACAAGTGGTTCCAACTAAAAATACTATAAGGAAAATCACTATGAAATGGAACTTAATGAATAACTAAGTCAAAACATTATACAATGAATTGTACAAGAAAATTATTTGAGTGACTAAAGAAAAATACTATGGAAGGAAGTTTTACAAATAGATGTGTCTGATATAAAGGAACAACTAGGTTCAGCCAAAGTCATAAATTGACTAAGACTCAATCCAAAGTAAAAATTAGAAATGACTCAGAGGGTTAGGACTCATCTAATTCAATATAAATTCTTGTATAGGCTACTATTAATTGTAACACCTAATTAGATATTTTAACCTAAAAATGGATTAATGCATACAGATAATGCTAGAATGAGTCATTTTAGCAAATGACTAATAAAAAAAACCAAAGAACATAAATACAATTCTTAGATACAGGCTAAAAGGTTAAATAAGAGGAAAATCTTGACTATTGATAATATTCCACCATTAACATGTCTAAGACTAGGTTTTCTTTCTTTAGAAGGTCTTTACTAAGCTAAGGAAGATTGAATTAACTTTGATTGACATGACTTGACACTAAACTAATATTATCATTAGTTTAGTTGACTCTCTAATAATATCAAGGAAATATACTCTAGTAGACATCACTTACATAACTACTCACTCCTATGAGCCAATTGGTCTATTATTTAGAAGATTATAATTTATGCATTAACACATATATCTATTTACTCCATTAATTTGAGAGGTCAAACAATGCATTTATTAAGGTGTAAAAACACCAATCAAACTTAGTGTTGAAACATTGTAATAATATTAATATAAAGCTAAGATCTATAAGATCTTATTTTATAATAATATTGTCTTGTTATATGGAATTTTTAATGTAGATGTCTTACTCAACTACAAAAATTAAAGGAACTCTTCCACAATAGAACTTCTCTTAGTTAGTATAATATCAATAGTTAGTTTATTTTGACAAGCAATATGATTATTCCCAATAAAAATATCCTATATAGTTATTTGAGTTATAATAATATGATAAGTCTTATTCAATAAATAAAATATGATTGAAAATCATGAATAGAGATACAATGCTTATTTATAATCCTCTCATAACTGATTTAAAAAGGAGAGACACATATAAATAATAAATTGTTCACAATAGAGATAATAAAATAACTCATTGCCTTTTTTATAAAAGACATAAGGCTAAAGGATTATTTATGTACATAATAAAACCTTCGAAAGGGTATTAATACAAATTTTAATAACCAAACATGACTCATTTTATAAAAAGGTTCACCACAAGGAAACACATTTTTTTTCATGACTAGATTAATTCTATTAACTCCTCACATTTAGATAAAAAAAGATACACAATGATTAAAAGTCCAACCATCCATCATAAGGTTTAATCAAGGGGTATCTATCTATCAATTTATTTGAGGGTTCCTCTAAGGCTAAAGACTTTTGATACATACAAGACTCTTGACAATATCCAATAACTCATTAAATCATATACAATTACATCTCAATTTAATAATGAGGTTTAAATAAATAGGAAATAGATTTATTAATCCATAGTTGGAATATTAATTAAGATCTATATTTTACAATAATAATATAAACATTATTTCTTCTAAAGCATTAATAACACATTATATTCCATCCATTTATACAACTAATAAAGAAGCACATTTATAGGCTTGATTAAATAATGGAAATCTAGTCAATCTTTAATGATGCTTCTTATCTTCTCCCAAACATCTACTAGGAATTAGAAGGAAGGATCATATCCCAACCTTTTATCATCATTAAGTTGTTTCTATAAACACCAACAAGCTCAAAGCTCCCAAATATGAGCATGATTGTATCACTAGGGAAATGTAAGGATGTATATCTAAGCAAGGGTATCATAACACAAGGGAATGACATGAAACACCTGTATCCTTGTTCCCAATTCTTACCTAAAGAGACTCTAAATCCCAAATACCTGATAAAAAAATCATTTAAATGATCATGCAAGTGAGGAAAATCATTCAAGAATATAATTCATGTAGGTAAGTACTTATAACATAATAATGTTAGTCAAAAGATTAGAGTATCAAAAGTATGTCTAACTTTATTTATTCGTACCAATGGGTCACAGAAGAGTTGATTAACCCACCACCATGCCTAAAATGGGAGGAAATCAATAGTTACCTTAATTATGTCTAATTAATGGTCAAAGGACCTTTACAAGGTCCTCAAAGGACAAACACTAAGTGGCAGATAATGCATAACCATGAGCAAAAAATCAAACATGTAGAAGAAACCAAGTATTCTTATTCTCTTAAAATTAATAAGATCAAATAGAGAATAAAATAATTTAATTTCCAATGAGTATCAAAATCATACATTATTAGGAATTCCACCTATCAACTTCCAGACCACTTGGGTGCTATCCTCCAGTTGTCTAGACTCGGATCTCCTACCCTATGATTATTATTTGTTACTTCTCCTTCCCATATGCTATGTCTAACTTATTTTTAAAAATTTAAAATAATTATTGAATTAAGGGAGCTTAAATTATATAAAAATATGCCTCTTAATCATTAGAACACCAGCCACTTACCAACCGAAGCATCATTAAGGGATGTAATTTTTCATGTTTAATTAAGGCGTATGGCAGATCTTAAAAACTTCTATGGTTGTTTCATAGGTTTATTATCCTCAAAACCCATTATATTATAGTCTAAGGAAATTAATGAAAGATATGACAATTAGCCAATATATAAAATAGACATTAGATACTAGATTAAATAATCAGAAGATAACAAGTTTCATCAACTAAGCTTAAAGGCTAGCCTACTAAAACATACGTTAAGTCAACAAGGGTGGTAGATGATAACCTAGGAAATTGACTACATAACACAAGTTTAATAAAGGTTAAAATAAAACTATTTAGTGATAAAACCATGCTTGGAATAGTATCTTTCCTTCATATCTCTTTTACTATTCCTACAAACTTATTGTACCCATGAAATCCTCTATCCTAATAGTCTAGGCTTGTAATCATAATCATGCTAGATCATTTACTTAAACTGACATAATTATCTTTATTATTAATTCATAAGGTCATGAAGTGGGATCAATATATCACCTAGTAAAATCTAAATTTTAATTACAACACAAGGCAAAAATTCAAGCTTTTTTAACTAACTCTTACCATTTGCATGATCTAATCACCTTGCAATAAACACTATTAAGGGTGTATCACCATTGATTTAACATAGTGACATTATTTTCTTATGAGGATACTTAAATTCATGATAATGATATTAATATAATAGATAGGATATGATGTATAATCTATATTAGGAGATACAAAGGAGGGCATACCTACCTTTTTTCATTTATTAGTAACAATAGGCATCTCAAATTAGATGTGGAAAAAATAGGATTGGATAAAAGATTAGAATTTTTCATTAGTAAATATATTTTTATTAGTGAATTTATATTTCATACATATTACCCATTTTCTTATGTAATCGATTCAAATATGATACATTATACATTTAGAATAATACTAAAATATTAGCTTCATTACTTTCATTAGCCAATAATGCTCATTCAACATGGCCATGATTAATGTCTATTATTAATAATAATCAAAAATCAAGTTTTAAAATAAAACTATAATATTGAAATAAGAAACCCTATAGGGATTAAAACATAATGAGGATCAATAGACAAATGTGAAAATATATTTTGTGTATGGAAATAAAAATTAGATTAGTGAAACCCTGGGACAAAAAATATGAGAGATATTTATGTGTGGGGAAAATAAAAATGAAATTTGAAATATTATGATGAAAAATATAAAACTTTGGAAGGATGAAACCCTAAGGTAAATCTTAGGTTTTTTCAATGTTTGGTATGTGTACAGGTTCACCAATATGTTCTACCCCAATCTAGATTTAGATAAATTAAATAATTTAATTAAGATATAACATAAAATATAATTAAGATATTAAGATATGACATTCAACATTAAATTTGAATTTAAAATATAGATTGATTCCTATGGTTTGAAATGTGATATAAGATAAATATAGTAACCATAAAAAGGGATGAATACCTAGATTTTATTATTGACTATCTTACTAGGATTGTATTATAGAAGTGAAAATTAGGATAAGGCAGGCATGTGGTTTTTTTAATTTCTTAATTGATTATATATATATATATATATATATATATATATATATATATATATATATATATATATATATACGTTGGGTAAATTATAGTAATTTGGGTTAGTATTTTTTATTGATATCACCCTGCTAGTTTTTAATGACCTAGGTGGAAGTATGACATAATGACTATGTGGTCACTTAAACCTATGCATAATTTCTTTATGTTGGCAATCCTAGACCTTGATGATGTGTGTAGATCTAAAAATTAAACTCCTCTACCTTGATACCCTATTTTTACTTATGAGGGATAAAAACCTATGAAATGGGGAAATTATAATTATATAAACTGACCCCAATTACCCATATTGATGATTTACCATTTCTTATGTATCTAATACTTCAAAGATGTAAATTAATCCACCCATAATTATCTCACTTAGTGTGATTGTGAATTTATTCTTCTTCATTATATGTATACATATAACTATCATATTTGATATTGGAAAATGTTTTCTTTGACTTGGCATTATAATTATTAAGACATGGTTTTTGACTACTCCTAGTGATATATTCATAATTTTTAAATAATAGGGAATATTTTATCAATGTGAAATATTATATATATATATCCTATATAAATTCCAAGTACAAACATTGAAACATCATATAAAATCATAGATATAGACCTACAACAAGTAATAGTATAATAAAATATGGTCATGAAAGTACAATTAATAGTAAATGAAGAGAGATGCCTCCTTGAAGGCCCATGCATATAAGATAATCCATTATCATAAGGTACTAGGGGATGGAGGTGATAATAAGTTTCAATAAGGAGAACCCAAGGTTAAGATACCTTACCTACAATCCCAATGAGGCAATGCATATCCAATACACTTGCACTCATGCCTTGTTTCAAGAGAAGGTTGTATTGAAAACACTAAAGGAAGGATTGATGATTGAATTGATATTTTCAAGTAAATTCCAAGAAATAAAAGTTCACTAGAAAGATTTTGAAGTCATTTCAAGGTCACATATAGTCCTTGTTCATAAACTTAAAGTTATAAATGAAGAACACAATCATCCTCTAAAGGTTGACATTATCATAGAAATGAATGGTCTATAGTTTCAATCATCAATGTTGAAAGGTCTTAACTCATGATTAAATCCAATCATAAATAGAGGTAATAGGAAAATAATCACGTTCCTTTCTAATCATATACAATCAACTATGAAGGACACCTACAACCAACTAGGTGTACCATAGATTTGTAAAGTTCTTGTGATTTTAACCTTAAGAATATGATGTTGTGGATATGAAGATAACATATGCAAATAGATACCATCCTCATACCACTTGTCACTTTTTTGGTGTTTAATACTCTCCAAGCATCTTATACCTTGTAATTATCTATACAAGGACAAATCATCATTTAACACACTCCTATGTTTAACCTTTTAAAGGTAATGAGGTCAAGTTATCAATGATGGGGTTTCATAGCCTATTTAATGTCATGAGTAATCAATAATGATTTTAGATAAGGCATCATGATGATCCTCAAAAACATAATATCTTAGTCAAGTCCTTTAAAAGACATACCACAACCACATATATGTAGTCAAAGCATAGTCAATATAGGGGATTTCAAACATAGTGGTTTATGAAGATTTTATTTCTAATGATAATGGTTCATGAATTTTTCATGATCATTCAAAGTTATGGGATCAAGTTCATATTGTAGAGGCTTATAAGAACCATCCTAAAGTCATGCATCAAAGCTTGTACCTATAGCCTTAAGGGCATATAAGGATTCTAATACTAACAATCATGTTCTAAATTTGAAGTATGATAAAGCCAGTGGTTTATAAGGAAATACCATGCTCAAGAGAAGATTATTAATGAGAATAAAGATAATGTATGGGTCATATATCATGTATAATGTTATCAATAACATGCTACATTCAGCCACCTCATACAACACCTATAAATTTAATAACACTAGGTTATTCTTCAAGCTCCAAGCATGAGGGTAGAGTTGTTCTTTTGATAAGGTTTCATGGCCATTAATGGTAAAAAAAGGGAAATGATGGTATAAATCATGAATAATTCATCATGATGGACCTTTTGTTGATGCTTCAAACTATACCACAAGTGCTCTTTTTGTTGAAGAACACTTCTTATTTTAGGATTTTGAGAATCCATGACATGAGTGTAGTTTGTGACTATTCAGTGATTGTCTATGGTGAAATAGAAGTAAATTATGAAAACTTTCCACAATATTTATTTGATTTAATGGTTGGGAGCCACCAGGGTCTACATAATTTGAATACTTAGTAATTTTGAGGACTCATAAGTTAAACTAAATGATTATTAACAATGATCTTTAAGCTAGAGTGAATCTTGAAATAAAAATAAGAAAAGAAAAGGGTAAAGTAAGAAAGAAATGTGACTTTAGGTTTTCAGCTCAAATACTATGACAAAATTCCAATTAATTTAATCAAATTTGCACCAATTTATGTTATAAAATATCACAAGCTCAAATTATATCATAAATCAAGAAAAATTCAAAGGAAAAAAAAGGATTCATAAGAACCAAATTTACTTTAAAGATTTGCTATTATGATATGAATAACCTGAGTACATCTGAATATAGATTAAATAAAATGAATTAAACTTCAAATTTTTATAGTCAATTTAGTATTTATCATAAATTAACAACCCTATGACAAATAATCTAGCATAAAACAAGAAGAATCATTCAAATTCAAGATGAATATATACAATTGAGAGGTAGCATAGACATTCAACAAAACTATCCAAGAATTTTTTTTAGAATTCCTTAGTTGTATTAAATGTTCTAAGTATACAATTAATCAAAAAATCTCCCTTAAAAATGGTAACCATCTACCTATTTATAATAAACATAGATGATTAACTAGTTAACTTTTAAAATATAAATATGCGATTAAGGATAGATATTCTTAATATAAAGATACAGTGTGGAAGGTCACATGTCAATGTGACAAGAAAGAGTATATGCTAACATACTAGCATATACTTTACAAAAAGAAAATTATCATAAGAATTTCATCAATGGTCCCTTAAATTCTCCATATCTATGGAAGTATTTCACCTTGGTGTATTTTTACTTGATCATCTCAAAATCCATTTTAGGCTTCATTAGACAATCCACTTCTTTATTTGTTAACTTGTCAAATTCACTACCTACCCAAGATACAAGTTCCTTGATACATTATCCTTCTACAATTTGATTCCCTATAACAATAATGGTATCAAGGGTCTTCTAGTTATCCTTAGTTGAATTACATTTACTATCTCTGATGCTTTATATTTGATTACCAACCCTCTACTTAAATTCTTCATCATTAATTAGGCCTATAGTAGTGGTTTGAGAAGGGTTATCTAATAGATTCCCCAAAAGTTTCTCAATCCAATTTACTAAGTATGTGTCTCTCTTGATGAAGTCTTAACATCATTGATCTAGGTGATCAAATCCTCTTGTTTATCTATAAAAACTTCCATGAATATGTATAGATGTTTAATTTTTATAATCTTGAAGTCCAATGCTTGCCTTGTCTTATGCACCTTGATGAGCTCCTCCATCTGAACTTGAAAATTATACCATTGAGTGATTGAGGCTTATGCCATCTTAGCTTTATGGTTAAAATCACTTAATATAAGATTGATGATTTTCAAAATTCTCAAATTCATCCATCAAATGTTTATTCAATGCACGTAATACATCCTCAAAAATTGAAAGGAGGACCTGACCTTCTAAATCTTATTTTTATTTCTCTAAGTTGAGAATCTTATACTTCATTCCTTGAATTATAGACAAGGTCATTATTGATTGGGTTATTACCATAATAACTAAATCTTTTTGAAATATAATATGTTCCCCTATTGCCTACCCTAGAATAGGAGTTAAGCTAAAAAGGGTTCCACCTTCTGAAAGGTGAACTCATTAGTACTAACAGTAATTTTCTTGGTCTCTACTCTCTTAAGAGCTGATGTATCTAGATTAAATTGGACTTGAGGGTAAAATTATTTCACCTATGGTTATTCAAGAATATCTAAATTGGAACTCCCAGAGGCTCCTAAGGTACTAACCCATTGGATTTCCTTATTGTGAAGAATCTAGATCATTATCTTTGCTTGTTTATTCAACATATAATGAATCCAAGGCTTGAAATTATCTTGAACATATATGTCCACTCGAGTCAAATCTATTGAAGGAGAAAGAGATGAGGATTTTTAAAACTTCCCATAAATAAACCAATCAGGAATGTCAGGTCCATAAATAGGATGCTCATCACTGAAGAGGTTTATTTCACTAGTAGGGTGAGTGAAAGTTAACCTAGGCCTCTTTCTTAGAGCTAGAGAAACTAAGGCTAATTCTACCTATCTCTTCCATTACCCAATGGAACTAATTCCTTGTCTTCTTCCTTAGATGGATCTTCTTCCTTAACCAAACCATAAGAAGTTATGATATTAATAAGGGCACTTTATATTTTTTCTCTAGTTTTCAAAGCAATCATGCTAATAACCTCTATTAGGGAAGAATGCCTTAGTGGGGATGATTAAATTTGGGGACCTTCACTTGGTATATACTCTATGATGGACTCCTGAATCACATCTTTACCTTTCCATTTTACATCCTTACATTTCCCAACTTGGGATGACTTTGTCAATTCTTTTTGTTGAGGCTCAGAAGATTGTACCTCAATAGCTAGCTCTTGATGTGTAGTCCTAGATGGTCCTAGAAATAAATGATAATGTAAGGGATGTAGTTACCATATTTCTCTTGAGGGCTTATTATGCCTAACTAGCCTATGTTTTAATTTTTAACCCTAGATAAGACTTCTTCAAAGATCCTTGCCTTTGTGTAAATACCATCTCCCATACCTGGTTGATGTTTATACTTAGACTTTGGGACCTTTTTATCTCGAATATGGTTAATCACTCTATAATTCGGTTCCCACATCTTAAGATCATCTAGTTGGAAATAAAAAGAGTTCCTATGCACCACCATGATCTCCAGTTATTTCCAATCCTTGATTATAATTCTACCAATGTTCAGTGGGAAGGGATGAACTTGAGCTTTCTAATTCTTCTTATAGTGCCAATCCATTCCCTAGATGATTTGATAAGAAATTTATTACTCCATAAACTTACTTGGAACATGTATAGGCAATATGTATGGCTAGACCATGATTCCCTCTATCTTAATTATAATGTAATCTTGATGAAACCACAGATCCCTCATGGTCTTTACTTGTATTTTGATTAGAGGATAAATCCTAGGCATAGGGATACTAATGGTTACCTAAAAAATGATTGGGAAGATACTATCACATATGAATTGCATGTGATTCTTATGTTTGAATATATGTAATTTGGAATAATGATGGGAAATGGTAGATCTACCATCAGGGGACCAATTTTGAAAGCCAATGAAATTAATAGAGCTAGGAGTGAATCCAAAATGTAATACATCATAAAAAAATACTTGAAGGTCTTTCTCTTGATGGTTATAAATTGTTTGGACAAGAAAAAACTTATTAAGTCTCCAATGGGAGAGTTTATGTTCCACTCCAACATGAAATAGACATAAGATACCTAGACCTTACTCAAATAAGTAGTAGAAGATGCACCAAAGGTTCTATTCAATAAGGTCATAGCTACCCTAACACCATATCTAAATTGGGCAATAGGAATATCACCATTTGAGGTCATAAAAATATGGGAACATTGGATTAACTAAGGTGAGAGGATTGAATCCAAGTTTTGGGAATTTATCCATTCTCTCAAGGATGGGAGATCGACATGAGGCAAAGGGGGATTATAGTAAGCCTTAAAGGCCATGGGATCTATGCATGAATTGTTTTTTATACTTCATGAATAATCCATTCTCCATATATTCTATAGTCAACAAAAATAAGAATACAAAGATCAATGCAATGCATTACCTTTAGTTTAGCAATCACATGGTGAAAGCCTGCCATTTGGATTGATACTAAATCATTGTATCTCTGGTACACTAAAGCATTCTTCTTTTCTTCTTAAGAAATTGGTTAAAATTTCTCAACAAAGAAGAATAATTTAGACCAATTCCTAATTCCATGTACATTCATTTCAATTAAATCTAACTTTGTGTCTCTAAAGACCCTTCCTTCACTATTTAAAGTTAGATAAAGATCTGATTCAATCTTCATCTATTGCTTGCTTATTCCCATTGATAACACTAAACTATAGTTGATGAAAACAAATATTTTACTAAAGCACTTGCTCTGAATTTAAGTTACAATTATCTCAAGTGTCATACAATCAATTGAATTGACTCTGGCCTTCTTTATAGTTCAGGGTTTTTGGCTTTAATGACCAAAACATCCAACTTTGATCTCATACATGCCTTAGATATGATAAAACCTTAATATCATGTATTATATGTTTTCAATCATGAGATATCTTTCATTTGGATCCTCCATACTTACATGGAGCTTAGCTGGCAGGTTTCCGTGCCTTTCATGATGAATTTCATAAATGATAGTTGAATGCTAGCCGTTAGCTTTCAAAAGTCCTCTTTATTTTACTTTGAAAAATTGAATGTAGGTCCTTATATTTCATTGGTATCTTGATTTTTAAACTCACTAATTATGCCATGTGTCAAGCTCTTGAGGACTTTGAAAAGTCCTCATTTTTCTCTCCTTGTTGGATCAAATCTAGTGGGCATGCAATCACCATTGGATCTTAGCTAGGGCCAGATCATTAAATGCATGTTTTTTTTTTAAAAAGCTTCATGCTCAATGAACCATTGGAACAAATCTAGAAAATAAGAGATCACCATTAGATCCTACAAGATGCTTACGTTTTAATAATTTACATGATCATATAAATCTTAGTTTTTAAAATGTCATTTATAATTTTATAATTAAAAAACACAAAATGACTTAGGCTAAGATCTTTATATACTAAACTTGTCTTTAGAAAAAGAAGTTAGGAATTTATTAAAAGGTTTTTTAGAAATGCCCCCTTTGTATAGGCTTTAAAAATTGTCTAAGATAAATTTGATGGGTTTTATAACATCAAATACATCTTCATAGATGTCAAATGATGGGAGAAAATCTACCAATTTTAAGACAATAGATTTTTTTGGTCTAATGATTGAGTGACACATGTAAATCCTTCAAGAGATTCTGAGGCTTTTGGGACTATTTATTTTAAATTTTACAAGTTTAGTCCCATAAAATACATCCTCACAAACATCAAATGATGGGGGAAACCTATCAAATTTAAGATAATAAAATCTTTCTATCTCATGTTAAATTTGATGGGTTTGGTCCCATCAAATACATCCTCACAGATGTCAAATGATGGGAGTGAACCTATCAATTTTAAGATAATAAATTTTTTTGGTCAAATTAATATTACCATGTGTAAATAACTTGAGATATCTTGAGTATTTTGGTTTTATGTGCACCGTTAGATTATAACCTCCAAAGCAATGTGAACCATTGGATCAAGTCCCAAGTGGTTAACAAATGCTAACATCCTTTTGGGTGTTAAATTTAATTCACGCCATTAGATCAAAACATTTGAGCAAATAATCACCATTATATATTTACTAGGTCCAAATCATTAATTGTATGTCCATTTTAAAAGACTTCAAACTTATCACACAATCAAATCAAAATCAACAAACAAGCAATTTCCGTTAGATCTATAAAAGAGCATAAGTTTTATATTAATACCTGATCATGTATAGAGTTTTAGTGTAAGTTTTTATATTAATATTCGGTCATGATTTA
This sequence comes from Torreya grandis, assembly GCA_037957365.1. Classification (NCBI taxonomy): domain Eukaryota; kingdom Viridiplantae; phylum Streptophyta; class Pinopsida; order Cupressales; family Taxaceae; genus Torreya; species Torreya grandis. The sequence goes on along the minus strand of JARHVA010006617.1, from coordinate 854,370 downwards.
AAGAGAAAACATATTTTAAGCTTAATATAAAGTTTGAGTTATGATGATTTATTCAAAAGGAAATAAAATTTCCTACTATTTTTTTTTGTGAATATTCAAATTCAAACCTCCTCTAGGGTTTGTTCCTTAGGAACCCTAGATTCTTCCATGGAACCTAAAAATAATCAACTTGAATATAATTATTAGAAATTTTGAACCATACAATGTAAACATGATCAAATACATCAAATCATATGTTCCCCTTTTAAATTTGATTTGACTTTAAAATCTAATATAAGACAACTCTTCACATTCAATCTAGAATATAGACTTTTTGGAAACAAATATAGGGGTCATACTTTAAAAAAATAAAGATAGGGTGTGTTGGTTTCAACACCTTTAAATTAGATAAACATATAGTCAACGTCAACTTAAAACATCCACCTACAACCAATAGTGGCAATACCCTCATGTTCATCTACTAGCAAGCCTAATTCAAGGTAATTTTAGGATAGGATATGGTTTCATATGATATTTTATATGAAATTCAATCACAAAGGTACTTTATCAACATCTTCATCAAGTTATTAAGAAGCATTAACAAGCTCAAAAGGGCATAGTACAGTCCCATGTATGGAAGGTCAATTGTTTGACGCCTAAATGCCCTACTATAAGGTTAAAACATGGTAGAAGAGAGGTGAATGGTGGTTAAAAATAAGGTGATAGACCTGATGGAGCTAAATGAGTGTGAATTAAACTAAATACTTCCTCTTATCATAACATGAAGTTCTAAATACTATTGACATACAGTCATATGAGGTATATGGAGGAAGTGAAAAGTGACATAAGCTAGCATGGAGGATTGTGGATAGCCACTGAAGAGTAAAAAAGATAAAAGGAGGTTGTTATAAACAAATTAAAGATTATAAATATTTCTTATAACCTAAATTATATGGTAAAACACCAAAACATAGTCAAGTATGCACTCAGTCAACACATAAAAGTCTTTTTAGAGAGAGTTTTGAGGATTTTTGGCAACTACAAGAGGAATTAAGACTTGAAATTTGGTACACATTGAAATAATGAATTATGTAATCTTATATATCATACTCAAGGCCATTGCACAAGTGGAGGACCTCATTATTTTAGCACATTAAACTTCTTGGCTATAGGCAGTCTCAAGGACAACAAAGAGAAAAGATGAAATATTGGTATTTTTAAATGACATTTAAAGTTGAGAATAGGTATGAATTAATTTTTAATGATTATTTATCATCCCCATATCATCTACAGGCTCCTCAACATAAAAACTTAGTTTTAGGCTAAATCTCTCTCAGTTTTAGGCTTAGAAAGCTTATATCACCAAAAGGCAATTTTGGACCTATCAAGAAATTAAAAAACCCAAAACATGATTTTATGACATTTTATAATTAAAATAATGATTATTTTAAGAAGGGACAAGAAATGGAGGATTTAGTTTCATTCTGAGGAAGAAATTCAAAATTTGTAGTTATATACACCCATTCAAGCCACCTGATCAAATGCTCATATCTTTCACCATGTAAAGAGTTTGTAAAAAAATATTATAATTATTTTAGGACCAATATGAAATTATAATAATTAAAATTTTTTTTTAGGGGTTGTTCTTTATGAATAATCACTAAGAGTGTAAGCAGTCTAGAATGTAGTAAAACCCTATAGGCAAATTTACTTCACACGATATCTTTTCATAAATTTTTCATGGGAAACCAATAATTTAAATTATTTTCAGGGGGTATGTGTAATAAAAAATAATTTAAATAATTTTGGGTTCAGAGTTCTATGATTTATGAATCATGATTAAGAAGATTCATAAATCATGATTAAGAAGATTCAGCTTTAAAACCCTCCCAAACCCTCATAATGACAGTTTTGAAAAAAGTTGATTTTATTGACATAAAAACCTCATGGATCAACCTAAAACATATTAAGACATAAAATAAAATTATATAGTATCCCAATAATGATAGTATAGTATATGAATCTATATAGATTAGGTCATAAATCAAGTTTTTGGGAAAAAAATATGAAAATGAGGTAAAAAGAAGTTTACATTAAATCAAATTCATGAAAATTGAATATTGAGACTTTTGATTCACCATAAAATCATCATTTGGTAAAAAATATGCCTATAAGTGCCCTAAATAGCTCCTTCAAAATAGCAAGTCTATAGGAAAATGACATAGAATTGACCTAATCAACCATAATGACTGAGTTGCAAGAGTTTTTTCATAAAAATCACTTATATCATGGTGTGAGGAGTTGTTAAAAGTCTAATATCATAATTTTTTTAGGTTTAAAAAAAAAATATTGTTTTATGGAGTTCAAGATCAATAATTATGCTACTAGGATTAATTGGCCTAGTAGGCCTATTTGAAAAAAAATCAAAAGGAGAAGATGGCATTAAAGGAAAAATCAATGAGTTCAAATGGAGTTTAAACTCCAATTATATATTTTTTAAATTAATATTCCATTATCAATTCAATCTTCAAGTGCCATCTCATACAAGATATATTTTAAATGAAGTTAACTAGTCCTTAAGAACCAATCATCGATTCAATTGACTAGTTGACTAGTTTCATGCATCTTTCAAGGTTATCATGCAATAGAAGACATTCACACACTTTAAACTCAATTCAAAGTGGATTTATCCACCAAAACATGGTTTATATATCATGAAAAAGGATACAAATCATGTCAAAGGGCCCACCACTCCTTTCCATTGCTAAAGAAGTTCCATGCAAGATAAGGACACTAAGGAGATATATAAAAGATTATTGTTATCAAATTAAATTTATGAAATTTACTTGAGATCAGGTGGATTTGAACTCCTCTCCTCCCTTATACAATAGTCTTGGATTTATATTCTCTTCTTTTTCTATATTTTTAGTCTTTGAAATGATTTTTTAAAATCCCTCTCTTGGGCATGACTAGACTCTGCCATGATTAAGTTTTGTAACCTTTTAAGATAATAAAATGACTATTTTAATATTTCCATATTATAGCATATTGTGTTTATGTTAGTTTATGTGAACATGTGGTAGTATTTTATCCCTTGTCAAGTCTTGATCTCACTTAGTTACTAGTATGCTAACTTATGTAGGTCATGTTTAGTGTTTGATGTCTTTTGACTAAGCTAATAATAGATACAATAAAATAGTTAGTGCCTTTAATAATGCCTATTGCATCATTTACCTCAAGATTAGATAACCTGATGAAACCTCTACATGAAATACTAATGCATAAGAGTCATTTGGAGTTGTAGATTTAGTTATTTGATTATCTTATTAATGTTTTAGGAGCTCAAATAGAGTGGATGAACTAGCAGTATAGGTGTATCACCAAAATTAGAGTAGGATTTACCTTTTCACTTCCTTCTAACCTTTTTCATCTTAAAAAAACATTAGATTTTAGCATTATTAATCAATGTGATATATCATATGAGTTAGCCTCATCAAAAATAGAGGTTTGGTTTGAGTTCAGGTGTCCCAAACCTCATATCATTCCAATGTTAGTATAGGTGTGAAATATTTTAAGAGAAAAATCTATCATCCTTCAAGCAGGGTGTTATATGGGTTGCTAATATGTAATGCATGCCTAATGGGACACAAATTCAACCATTGGATTAATCTTATGGTTCTTTATCTGAAGGTAAAAAGAATAATTTTTTTCATAGTTTCAGTTATCTTCATATGATTTTATAGGCTATGATATCCTATAGAAAATAAATATCTCATTCTTCTCCTTATTACTAATTTGATTTTTATCCTCATGACCCATATCAACCCTATCATGATCCATATCATCCATTTCATAAGTATTCAAATACTTATCAATAGTATGTAGGTTCATACTAGTCCTATAAGAACTCTCATGAATATGTTTATCTTCCTAATAAGCCTAGTCAAGTCCCAAAATAATCCATCTCAATCTTCAAACAAACTCTATTTGGATATGAGAAACAAATGGTAAGCATGAATACCAAAAATAGATATATACAAGAGATATCCAAACATGAAATTCATAACATGAGAGATAATTTTTAGTAGGATAAAGAGGTATATGCATCTTTCAAAAGGCAAGGTCACTCAAATTTTAGTGTTGATATTCTAAGCATAGGTGGTCTAATTTTAATCATTAAAGAAAGGTTGGTGGTCTACGAGAAACATCAAATTCATCATAGTCATCGTCATGTTCCCATAGAGTTTCCCTTTCTCTTCATGATCAACAAACTAATGTTTATCATAGCCCTCAAGAGTCAATCCAAACCTTGCCTAGCTTTCCCACCTAGAAGTCTATCCAAGAGAGGCCTCAGAAGGATAAATTTATATGTTCTAAGGAGTCTATTTTGTACGTTGCACATTAGATCATAAAGGAACCTAAATATTTAATTTTTTATTAAGATATATCCAATGATTTAGTTCATTATTTTGAGGCTAATATTGCCAAATAGATTGGTCTTACAAATCAACATCTTTAGTGTTTAAAGTAAACTATAAAGGCAACATAGCAATAAATTACTTATTTCATGCCTATGGATACAATAAGTACAAAATTATAATTTTTCAAACCCAAGTTCATGACTTGGAATCATATATAAAAGTCTAGGGAGAAAGAAGAACATCTAAGCATAAATGAAGATGTTGAAGTCAAGATCAAGTAGGAGATCATTCAATCTCCACTCCTTTCACTTCAAAAGCCTGAGTCCTTTCCTTCATGGAAAGCCATTAAATAAATAGTTTAGTAGAAAGAGGAGGTGAAGGTGATCAAAGTTTAATATCTCCAAGAGTAAACAAAGAATCTTTGGTAACTTATATGGACCTTTCTTATCTTATTAAATAATTTAAGGGTCTATTATGCCAATCCTAGAGAAGGAGCCCCTCCTTTGTGACGTGAATGAAGAATTTGAAGCTAAGATGAATGAAGTTCATGAAGATGAGAAGGATTATTTAGTTGAGGATGAATATAATATCATCATCAAGACACTTTCACATGTGACAAATGATGTTATTTCTCAAGATCCTCTTGATCACATATCAATTGTCCCACCTCAAGATGTTCCTCAAGAACTTGAGGAATTAATGATTGATGAATGCAAGCCAACCAAATAAGATAAATATAAAGGTAGTGATGAGATTTTTTGAATCAATATATGGATATTTTCAATTAGTATCAATCTATTTAAGGTCTTACACTTTTTATTAAATATTTTAAAGACCAATTAGCTACTGAATGTATCCAATTTGGGTCTTAAGAAGGGCAAGTTCATGAAGATGAGAAAATGAACAAGTGTTGGATAATATAGTAAATTAAATAATTAATCTTGATCACAAATCAAATGAATAAATTATGTCCTTTAAAATTACAAAAGAGATGCAAGAGGTCAATCATGAAGATCTTAACAAGTCACTTGTCCATGAAGAGTAGAATCAAGGGATTACGAAAGATATATCAGATCATTGGCAGCCGATAAATGAAGAAGAATTGAAATTATTATTTCAAAGTAAAATAATATGGGAAGAGGATGATTGTATCTTAGATAGACACACTCAATCTATGTACCTAAGAATGGAGGTGGAAGGCCTAGTTGCATCATCTAGAAGACATGAAGATACAAGTGTTCATATCTGCAAGAAAAAGCCATCAAAAAGAAGAAATCATGCTTTAAGTTTTTATGGTGGACCAAATAGCTTTCCATTTAACTCTAAGGGAACCTTGTTACTTTAGGTTAGTTTTTCTATGTCTATTTTGTTTAAATAAATAAATAACACAAGTAAAGGTCTACTTCACTTTTATTGTGTTTTCTTGTTTCCTTAGATTAGTTATTATTTCCCTTTGGTATTGTTGTGTCACAGTCAAAATAGGTGTTACAACTCCCAAAAGAGTCTATTTTACATCTATAGAGTCATCACTATAATTTTTTATTCTTTTGATTATCATTGTCATATCAAACCCAGTGAGTTATTTTTACCAATAGGTTTGACAACCCCTATGAGTCATAAAAAATGTTGGTAAATCGGCCTATCAAGGCCAAATCCAACCCCTTCAATCCAAAACATTTTTTGATACCATTAATATCCACTTCAAGTGGCCTAAACCTATATATTTTGGCCTAAAAACACAATTTTCAATCTTTAAATTATAATATTGGTCTCTAAAGGTCATAAATTTTGGGAAAATATCTTCAAATATATTCAAAAATATGTAATAGCCTTGGTTTTAAAGTTTAATATTTAAAAAAGATGATTTCATTCTAATATAAGCCTAAAAAGGCTCCAAATGACCCACACATGCCAAATTATGGCCCATGAAGATATTTAAAATCTTATTTCATGTTATAACATGTCCTTGACTCATAGAGGTCCTTTCCATGAACTTAATTTGGTGGTGGAAGTCTTATTTACCTTTAAAAGGCAAAGAAAAGGGTTTTTCCAATCATTTTCAAAGGCAAAGTACATATACATATAGAATTCCATAAAACTAAGTTATGAAACAAGATTAGGAGGTCATGATAGAGGTCCATTAATAATTTTATGGAAATTGGATTCAAAATAGGCCCTAAATTAGTCTCTTCCTTTTACTTCACAAGTTTGCACAATGAGACTTATAGGTTTGATAATGGTACAAATTAGAGAGTGCAGGTATAAGTATAATTTTTGGGAAAATAATTTATACTTATAGGGATTAATCATGAAGTAATTGGTTCCATAATTGGTTTCTCCTTCATCATGAATCATGCATTTCAAGTCAGGGTGATTTCTATAGTTCTGCATCTATGAAGGTAACCAATTTTTTTAATTTTTCCTCAATATGGCATCATTTTAGGAGAATTATAATTTTTTGAGCTTATTGGAAACCTAATTTAACTATACATGATATTTTCTATGTCATTTTCACATGTGTGAGGTTCAAACAAAGGATATTTGACAAGAGGATTTCAATTTTGTAGTCTATGAGCTTCAAAAGAGAATTGTACAATCAAGGGAAGAGATGGTAGCATCAAGTTTTCAAAAAAGTTTTTTTTCAAGGTCTCCATCATGTTTATCATGTTTTACAATTAATTTTATCAAATTTTCATAAGTTTTGATATCTAACAAGAAGATATATATGCTCTCAAGCATCACCAAGAAAGCTAGTTTAACAAATGTTAAGGTTTCTTTGCATATTTTGAGGTTTTTAGAATTATCTTAGGTTTTAATTTCAGCTTCTTACCATTATACAATGGCATACAAATTGGTATATAAGATATAAGATGGTTACTTTATTCTATTATACATATAAGGTTGGTATTGACATGTTGCTTGTCTCCTTTCCCACCTCCATCTCATTCAACCCCATATCATTGTCATATCATTGTATTTTTATTCTTTTGGATTTTTTTCCATCTCCATCCATGTCTTTACATCATCTTTGCTCACCTCACCACTATTCCACCCATCTCCATTTCATGGTTTCATCATCAAGAGATCCAAGGGTTGATCAAGACCAACTCAAGCATGGAAAAGAGGGTATGCAAACCTTAAAACATCATATAAAGTCATGGATATATACCTAAAACAAGTAATAATATAGTCAAATATGGTCATGAAGGTAAAATGAATAGTAAATCAAGAGAGATACCTCATTTAAGGACCATGAAAATCCAAAAATCCATTTTAATAAGGTATTAGGGGATGGAGGTGATAATAAGTTTCAAGAAGGAGAATCCAAGGCCAAGAGACCCTACCTACAGTCCCAATGAGGCAATATACAACCAATACACTTGTACTCATGCCTTGTTTCAAGAGAGGGTTATCTTGAAAAAACTAAAATGAGGAATGATGATTGAACTAATGTTTCCAAGTAAAATAAAGGAAATTCAAGCTCACTAGCAAGGTTTTGAAGTCATTTCAAGGTCACATACAAATCCTTGTTCATACACCTATAGTTATAAATGAAAAACATAGTCCTCCTCTAGAGGCTAAATTTGACATAGAAATGAATGGTATATGTGGAAATCATAATTATTAAAAGGTCTTAACTCAAGATTGAATCTAATCGCAAATAGAGGTAGCAAGCAAAGAATAAAGTGCCTTTTTATGGACCTACAATCAACTATGAAGGACACCTACAACCAACTAGGTGTACCACATAGTTAAATTTTCTCATGGTTTTAACCTTAATAAGATGATATTGTGGATATGGAGATATAATGTGAAAATATAGACCATATTCACACATCTTGTCACTTTTTTGGTGGTTAGTTCTTTCCAAGCATATTATACCTTGTCACTATCCATATAAGGACAAATCATCATAGAACATAGTCATATGTTCAACCTTTTGATGGTAATGAGGTCAAGGTTATCAATGATGGGGTTTCATAACCTATATAAGTTCATTATCAATAAATAATTATTTAAGATAAGTCATCATGATGAACCTCAAAACACTTAGTATCTCAGTCAAGTCCTTCAAAAAACATGGTATAACAACATATATATACTGAAAGCACTATCAATCTAGGGGATTCCAAACATAGTGGTTTATGAATAATTTATTTCTAGTGATAATGGTTCATAAAGGTTTCATGAAAATTAAATTTTTGGGATCAATTTAATTGTGTAGAGGGTTCTAAAATACCATCCTATAGCCATGCATCAAATCTTGTACCTACAACCATAAAGGCATATAAGGATTCTAGTACCAATAGTCATGTTCTAAACATAAAGGATGATAAAATAAGTGATATATAAGGAAATATCATGATCAAGAGAAGATGATTCATGATAAATAAGATAATGTATGAAAAGAGCATGTTATAGTTAGCCACCTCATATACCACCTACAACTTCAATAACATAGGTTTAATCTTCAATCTCCAAACATGAGGGTAGAGTTATTATTTTTATAAGGTTTAATGGAAATTAATTTTAAAAATGGAAATTATGATATGACTCATCAATAAATCATCATGATGGACCTTCAAAGCAGACAAATATATAATCAAAGTCAACTTAAAACACCCACCTATAGCCAATAATGGCAATACCCTCATATTCATCTACTAGCGAGCCTAATTCAAGTTACTTATAGGTCAAAAGATGGTTTCATATGATATTTTATATGCAATTCAATAAAAAAGGTACTTTCCTAACATCTTCATCAAGATATTAAGAAGCATTGCCAAGCACAAAAGAACATAGTACATGCCTGTCTATGCAAGGTTGACTTTTTGAGGCCTAAATGCCTTGCTACAAGGTTAAAACATGCTAGAAGATAGGTGAATGATGGTTAAAAATAAGGTGATAGACCTAATGGATCAAAATGAGTGCAAATTAGACAAAATACTTCCTTTTCTCATAACATGAAGCTCTAATTACTATTGGCATACAATCATATGAGGTATATTAAGGAAGAACAAAGTAACATAAGCTATCCTGGAGGATTGAGGATAGCCAATAAAGAGTAATACATATGTAATAAGTTTTTTATGAAAAAAATTAAATCTTAAAAATATTTATTATAACCCAAATGCGATGGTAAAACACCAAAACATAGTCAAGTATGCACTCATTCAATGCATAAAAGGCTTTTTTGAGAGAGTTTTATGGATTTTTGGCATCTACATGAGGAATTTAGAGTTTAAATTTGGTAAAAATGATGATAATGACTTAATGATTCTTTCACATCATGATCAAGGGCATTGCACAAGTATAGAACCTCACTATTTTAGCTCAGTCAACTGCTTGTCTATAGGTAGTCTCAAGGACAACAAAGAGTAATTTTGAAATATTGGTATTTTGAGATAAAATTTTAATTTAATAAGAGGTATGAATCAATGTTTCATTAGGATGTTTTATACCCATATAATATATAGGTGCCTCATCCATAAAAACTTAGTTTTAGGCCTAGAAGGCCTATAACACCAAAAGGAAATTTTAGACCTATCAAGAAAGAAGACACCCACAGAGTGATTTTATGACATGGTAAAAGCTTCATGATGTTGATTTTAGGTAGGGAGAACTAATGGAGGAATTATTTTTTGTCCAAGGAGGAAATTAAAATTTTGTAGTTTTAGACATCCATTCAAGCCATATGATCAGATACTCATATCATTTACCACATGAAGAGTTTCAAAAAATTATCTTAAAATGATTTTATTAAACTTATTAAATTATAATTAATGAAAAATTTAGTTTGGTTGAGTTTCTATGCTTTTTGAATAGTCACTAAGAGTGTAAGTAGTCTAGAATGTAAGTAAAACCCTATATGCAAATTTCCTTCACGTGATATCTTTTCATACCTTTTGCATGGGAACCCAATATTTTCAATGATTTTTAGGGGGTATTTTAATATACATTAATTTAAATAAAATTGGATTTAGATTTCTATGCTTCATGAATCATCATTAAGAAGATTTAGCTCTAAAACCCTCCCAAACCCTCATAGTGACTAGTTTTGAGAAAAGGTGATTTTTTTGGCCATAAAAAATTCATGGATCATCTTGAAACCTATTAAAAAATCAATTAAACTTACACAATATACCATAAATTATAATTTTTTGTATGTAGTTGTATGGATCAGGGCATAAATCAGGTTTTTAGGAAAAAACATGAAAAATGAGGTACAAAGAAGTTTACACAAAATTCAATTCATGGAAATTGAATTATAGGACTTGTTATTCACCCTCAAATAATAATTTAGTTATAAATATATATGGAAGTTTCCATACTATCTCCTTCATAATAGTTAGTCTATAGGAAAATGAGGTACCATTGACCTAATCAATAATGGTGACTAAGTTACAAGAGTTTATTCATCAAAATCACCTATATTATGGTGTGATAGGTTACTATAGGTCTAATGTCATCATTTTTTCATGTTTTAAAATTTATGTGTAGGTTATATGGAGTTCAAGAGCAATAAGTATGCTATTAGGCCTAATTAGCCTAGTAGGCTTATTTTATCAAACATCAAAAGAAGAAGATGGCATTGAAGGAATAATTAAGTAGTTAAAATGTAGTTTCAACTCCACTTATATATTTTTCAATTTAATATTACATTATAAATTCAATATTCAAGTGAAATATCATGCAAGATATATTTCAAACAAAGTTAACTAGTCCTTATGAACCAATCATCAATTTAGGTGACTAGTTGACCAGTTTAATGCATATTTCAAGGTTTCCATGGAAAAGAGGAAATAAAAACAATTTTAACTTAGTTAAAAGTAGAGTTATCCACCAAAATATTTCATAGATATCATGAAAAAGGAGATAAATCAATTCAAAGTGCCCACCAGTTGTTTCTCATGCCAAAAAAAGTTTCATGCAAGACAAGGACACCAAGGAGATATATTGAAGGTTATTTTTATCAATTTAAACCTATGAAATTGACTTGAGTTTAGGTGGAGTTGAGTTCCTCTCTCTCCTTGTATGCCAATATTACCTTTCTATTCTCTTCTCTTTTCTATATATTCATGATTTGAAGCCATTTTTCAAGATCCCTCTCTTGGGCATGACTAGACTCTACCAATATTGAGTTTTGTAACTGTTGGAGGTAATAAAATGACTATTTTAAGATTTTCATATTACGGTATAGTGTGTTTATGTTAGTTTATTTGAACATGTGGTAGTATTTCTTCCTTATCAAGTCTTAATGTCACCTAATTACTAGTATGATAACTTATACAGGTCATGTTTAATGCTTGATGCCTTTTGATTGAGCTAATAGTGGATATAATTGACTAGTTATTGCCTAAAATTAGGCATATTACATCATTTCCCTCAACTTTAGATCACCTAATGAAACTTATACATGAAATACTAATGTATATGATTCATTTGGAGTTGTAAACTCAATTATTTGATTGTCTCATTTGTGTTTTAGGAGATCAAATAAAATGGATAAACTAACAATATAGGTGTATCACTGACATATATTAGCATTTACCTTTAATTTTCCTTTTAACGCTTTTCATCCCAAAAATTATAGTAGGTTTTAGTTGTAATGATCAAACTAATACATCAGAGGAGACAACATCATAAAAACTAGAGGTTTGATCTAAGTTCAAGTGTCCCACACCTCAGATCATTCCAATGTTATTCTACATGTGAAGGAGATTTAGAGTAAAATCTATCAGCCTTTAAGCAGTGTGTTATTTGGGTTGCTAATAAGTCACTAGTCACTTAGTGTCTTTTCTATGTCCTTAGTGTGCCTCATTTTTCCTAAGGTCCTCTCTCTTTCCTAGATTATGCTTTTTACATTACCTTTTTATTTAAAATCATCTTAATATTTACTCTTGAGAAATATTGTTTTGTTCACTAATCATGTATCCTTAAGGATTCTATTTGTGATTGGTATTGTAAGACCAAGGATAGGACTAGGCCTTCCTAAAAAATTACCAAATTACCATTAAAAACATTACTTTTAACATATTTTTCCCATCATTTCCACATCATTGGTGTTCCATTTTTGAGTTGCAGTGTAAGACCATGGATATGACTAGGCCTTCCTAAATAGAAGTTTCCAATACCCAAGTCATAATGAAATTACATGTGTCAAATTTGATATAAGTAGTGATTTATAATGAGTTACACATCATTGACATGCTTCTCATCTTGATATATAATATTTTGTGCTTACTTCATTGATATTTCATTTTTATCTTCTCATTTTCTAATTACATGTAATAATACAACCATTTTTCTTAAGTTTTTCATAGTTCCCAACTTGAATTAGTGTGATCAATTTAATTTCATTTTTTCCACTTTTATTTATCTTTTATGCTTCCTAATGTAATTCATTATGATTGACTTACTTAATTATTTTTATTTTATACCATTTGGTTTTCTCATGCCTTCTATTTTAATACAATATTTTCATACTTCTCAATGTGATACAGTGTGATTTTACTTATTTTAATTTAGTGCAAATATTTTTATGGTTCAAAAACATTTTGTTGTCCATTTCACCATATTTTGTTTATTATATTTAGTCATATTTTGTTATTACACATTTCCTACCATGATATACTTTATAGTGCATTTGTTTTGATTACTTATACTTTTCCAAGTCATTTTTTCCTTTTTATTTTTAACCATGCATGTGTATCACATAATGTTAGAAAATAAAACACTAAACATATTTATCATAGCATATATAACAAAAGATAAATACATATGCTAGAAAGAAATATATCTATACATCGATATCCACAACCAAATATAACTCATGAGATCAAATCCAACTATCTATCTATCTATCTATATATCATGTGTTTTATATAATACAAGGTACAAAATATAAAATACATAGCTCTAGATCTACAAATGGGCTCTATCATGCCTATCTTATGGACTAGTCATGATACCCATAGGTACTTGAGACTATCCCCTATGAATAGTATTCTATAATGAGGTAGTCTAGGATCTTAATCCTGCTACTCTTCCTTATAAATTGTCCACTTAGGCCTACACCTATCCAAGTTAAACCATAGTAGACATATGAACTACTCTCTCCTAAGCCAAGGCCTATCAATCCTATATCTCTCCTTATCCCACCCCTCTTGGTGGCTAAAATACATCCCCACATGTCTACAACTACCTCTCAACCTCCCCAACTAGTCTAAACAAGTCTACCTAGGTTGGGGAGATGGTACAACACGATCATCAAGCATAGTGGGATCATATGGTGCCATCACCCCATATAGAATGTCATGGTGTATATCCATAAATAAATATCCCTATATAACCTTTTTTATCACCAAATATATAGAACCAAAACTAGATATATATTAAATAACATATATATCTCAAAATATATCTATCTATTGTAAACACATGCAACTATTATTCTACATCAAAACTTAAATCAAAGTCACAACATCTCTCACCAATCTTAGTATCACCAACCACTGACTCCCCATCTACTCACCCACCAAGAAAATTTTATCCATTTTATCATCCCCCATGTACCTCATCCATGGATTACCTCAATGAAAGTATAAATCTAAGAATCATCACTTGTGTATGTTGAGACCCTCTCCTTAGAGGTGTCTCTATAGACCAACTATGTACTAAAATAGTTGTTGGGTCATCTTATGTTGTCTCCATTAAATGTGCCCACTATTTTTAGTGGTGCCTCTATCTATGCTGTGGACAAGGTGGTCATTACTCCTACTGCTATGTTTTTATGTCCCTACATCCACATTCATGTCATCCCCTCCCTTAGTCACCTACTATTATGCTCAACTAGTCCATGTTCTAACACATTATAGCCTGATCATAGTTTATTGATTGGTACTCCCTCCTCCTCTTCTCATCCTCAACTCTCTTGCATGTTTTGACCAATAATAATGCACTAATATAGGGGTTGTTAGGTATGGGAGTCTAACCTACCTTGGAAATCATGCCATTAGATGTGGATCTACCCATAAGGTATAATGTCCTATAATATACACTTGTGCCAGCCCTATCTCTATGATTGACCAACTAGGCCAATTAATAGTAATATATATATATATATATATATATATATATATATATATAAAAGATACCACATGATCTTTCCTCGTGTGATAGTCTACAAAACTAGCACATGGGACATAGCCTACACTATACGGTCTTACTACCATCTTGTCACCCAAGGTAACCTATCATCAACCATGTGGGGAAACCTATCTAGTTGATACATAGGAAACCTCTCATATATCTAAATACTCAATAAATAATAGGCCCATGGTATTCTAACCTATAGATAACATCCCATATAGAAAAAATATGTGCTAGACCCAGATGACATCCCAAAATCCATACAATACTCATTGATCTAAAATCAACTAACATAAAGGTATCACGTATAACAGTACCTTACATGTCAACTTGTGTCATAACACTCATGGCATCACAAGTATAATCATGGATTTTTAGATTTTTAGAATATTTGGAATATATAAATCAAATCAACTAACCCTCAGTCTTTGGTATATCCTATTTGAGTATGTCACCCACCTAGTTAGTGCTCACATCTCCTCTAGATCATCCATTGCTCCTATGATTATTGGTGTCCCTGCTATCAATAATCCAAATAAATAATGGACATCCTCTAGTGCAATACCCACCCTTATGGTATCCCCATCCACCATCCATTAAAAAGTGTTGGTAAACAATTCCCTTGATCTAAGGAACATGATAATGAGATCAACACTAAGTGAGATGTGCCTCATCTCCATGATGTCTCTAAATTCTACTATAACTAGTCATACTCTATCCACATTAGTCAATTACTCTAGTTGATTCAATATCCATGACACATCTATTAGTCACCAATACGTATAACATCTATATAAAATATCAAACAACAAAGGATGTATCAAACCTCTATGTCATAAGTAATCAAAATACATTAATAAAATTTGAAAAATTATCTATTTTTTATTTAATTTCTAAAATTTTCTACAACATTATCCTATTTAATAATAAATCAGCTCAGTATTTTACTTGTGATATTAGATTGACCATTTTAATTTCTTACTAGATCAACCACATCAATACTAGATCATCCACCTTCTTATCTTATAATACTATATTGGCCCTATTATACATAGTCAACCTCTTTTAGTGATGCTACATCATCCATCTTCAACAAACTAAATCAACTGTGTCATACATAGTTGGCCTTTCCCCATTATGAACTAAGTCATCCCACTATTAATAAACTAAGTCAACCCACTACTATGTATTTGGCCTTATCATTCTCCCTCACCTTATGGACTAAGTCAACTAGGTCAACTATGGTCATCCACAATGGAAACTTTTTTCCATTTACCATAAATGCCTTGGGCATTTATTGGTCCAATTTCTTCCTACCCAATACCCCATTTTACTCCTAGTTTACCAAAAAAATTCTTAGGGTTTGTTTTGGTGTCTAGATTTTGCCTACAAGTCCATTTTTTATTTTTGCAGCTTAGTTTCAAATACAAATACTCAAAATTTAGAAATTTATAGTTGCTTACATTTCTACACTCATTGTGGCTACTATGTGTCCTCCCAATCTTAGTTGTCATCTCCACACCATGATAGATATTTGGTCTCCAACTAGGTCTTTTAGAACTCTATTTTCTTCGAATGGTAAAAATAATAAATAAATTATTTTTTACCCTATTTATATTTACTATTAAAAATTATTTACCTTTCAAATATTTACCATTAGATCCTATATTTTTATCATATTTGTGTTTCTATTAGATCTTTTTACAAACAATAAAATGTTCTAGAATATTGACATCATAGATAATCTTTTCACCTATTATACGCCCAATTTTTTTTTTTTTTGTTTTTATCTCTTTTTTCTAATTTATATATATTCACCTGATGTTCCCTACATTAACACCTTCACATTTATTAAATCTTTTTATTTTTATACAACACTAAGGTAAGAAAATGTATGTTTCTATCCTTTCATTTATCTTATTTTCTCCTTACTAAAATTTATTCAACTTTATGTGTTGTTATTTCTTGAATCACCATCCCATGTTGTACATACATGACATGTGATGAGATTCAAGTGGGACATATTTAAACACATAATATTTTCAAAGTTTATCGACTATTGATGATTTATATATGGTAAGAACCCATCAAGTCTCAATAGCTCTAAGTGCATGCCTTAAGGGGTGCAAAGAAAGGGATGGGCAGACCATTGGTGTTTTTAGGATTATTTTCCCTTTACTGCCACTTGTTATCAATCCAAACATCTCCTAAACTTATTTACCTAAGATTTAGCTCCTATTTTGAACCATTATATAGTCATCTTGCACCTTCATTATCCCTTCCCTAACCTAAAATAATTTTTAGTAATTTTATGATACACTATTAAACCCATCAACTCTATGCTCTAATTGATAGAACTCATTTAAGGTATTCACTGACATAAAACAAGACCTAATTTATTATTGTCAATAATGATATGGAGTTTATTAGGCTAAACCTATCATCTAAAATTTTGAAAAGGAATAGGGTTAGATATAGCTATATAAACACATCCATTTCATCATTTTAAATAGAAAACGATAATAAGAGATATATATTGTACATTTAATTATCCACCATTCTACTTAAGGATCATTGATTAGGGTTTCATACTTTCTCTAGAGATATGGATATTGTCTTGTGGAGAAGTATTTTGGATGTATTGATAGGTTTTGTAGCCTAGAGCTAATTTATCCTTACCATATATACATACCACAATAGCCTCTTACAAAGCACATTGGCCAAGGGGGAGATTGAGGCCCAATGGGTTCATCTTCAAAGTTAAGTATTATTAAATTTGTTTCTAATTTGTAATATTAAATAGATATAAATTTTTACTTCTTTCTCATGCATTAGGATTCTATATAGATTGATGTAAATATATGTCTTTTATGCATGTTTAATTTTATGTTTGTTAACCCCATTTTGTGCCACAATATTTGGTGAGCACTAGATTAAAATTTAATTTACTTATTATTAGTTTAGTAAATATAAAATCATAAGACCTATTTAGGGTTAATAAATAGTTTTTCTTGACTGGAGGATTTGGAACCCCCCTAGTGATATTATTCTTGTAAGATATCCATTGGATAGGTCTAGTAGATCTATCTTGGTCATGACCTAAATATCTAATGTATCAATAATCAGAAGTTTAAGTAAAATTTAACTTATTTGATCTAGGATTGATTTATAGATCAATTACATTTCCATTTATATACACATAATATCTATGATCACAAATTAAAAGAATCAACATCATATCTAGCTAATATATAAACCTAATATATATAAAATCAACTAACTAAAAGAATCAAAGTATAGGATATAATCACAAATATGTAAATCAAAATTTTATGTGGATCTTTGGAACTCGACTCAAGTTCAAAATCATCCTCTAAAACCTACTCCTTGTCTATATAAAGATCCTCCTCTAGTTAAATATACATTAGAGCGTCAACATCTCTATCTCCCAAGTGTTTTTATTGTACAAGGTCCACCTATGTAGGGTCCTATAACTATGGTGGTGGTGGTGGTGGGCCCATCTATTTCTACCCTACTACTCCCTAGCCTCTTCCTCATATAAATAACTATAAGGTAGGTCCTTGTGCTAGTACTAGTTGAATTAGTTAGGTGATTGACACCACTATCATAGGGGGTCCCATGCTAATTGTCATAGTTTCATTGTTCTTAACTATCATATTCCTATTTAAACAACCTCTATAATGGGAATACCTAGATAGGGCATGGAAAAATATTAAGGAACCCTATCCACCTGATGTACCTTAACTTGAAAAAGTTATTCTCAAAATTTAATGGCCATAATGGCTGCCTCAAGGTAAGCCCCTTCATTAGCCATTTACCCAACCATGTTCAGATAGGGTAGGGAAACCAAGTCAACCACTATTAGTGTCACCACTACTTAGGGAAAAGAAAAAAAGGTAAAACACATATCCATATAGTATCCTTGATATTCCTAGGTGTTCCAATTAGTAATCCCCTTTGGTAAGGTCTGATATAGTTAGAAAGCTAACCCATAACAACTATCAGGTGAATGATCGAGAGGGATCCTAAATAAGCCATGTGATAAATATCCATGTAGGTTTATCCATTGGTTACTATATATAGGATTAAAGGTCTCATATCCCCTTAATACACTAAATAATCAATGATTAATTTAATGAAAACCTATTAGTACCCTTATCTCCCACTAATTGGGAGGCAAGGATACCAATAATAACCTTCCATAGGTTGGTTAGTATTGATTCCCACATCAAGGAAAGACTCAAGTCATACTTCACATTGAAATAAAGTGTGTTAGCATCTATAAATTTCTCAACCTAATTATGGGCCTCACATTCATTATCGATAGCCTAGATAGAAAATAATTAACCTAT
Organism: Torreya grandis; assembly: GCA_037957365.1. Taxonomy (NCBI): domain Eukaryota; kingdom Viridiplantae; phylum Streptophyta; class Pinopsida; order Cupressales; family Taxaceae; genus Torreya; species Torreya grandis. The sequence continues at coordinate 835,445 of JARHVA010006617.1, read as the reverse complement.
TTTGGGAAGCCTTCTAATATGGTAGAAATCAATGACAATGATCATCTACTCTTAGGGGACTTGGGGGAACACAAACATATTTGGATTAGGATCCTAATAGGTTAGAATATCACATAACACTATGATAGATGTTGGGATTATCTTCACTTGATCTATCAATATAATCCAAACATTATCAAGAATGGCTAGCTTGACCACTGTTAAGAGTGCCAAGACTTAGGGGATCCACTTCTACTCCTGAGTTCTTATCCAATGTATATACTATCCTTAAAATATAAAAATAAGCCTTGAGTTAAATTAAGTACCAAACCTACCCTTTAAAATATATCATTTCTCTTTTTCCCCCATTATAATGGGATGAAACCATCCCCTTTTATATGTACAAGTTATGAAACTATTGTAGAAGGATATGTAACTAACACAAGTAGATATGTAAAAACCATATTTGATTATGTAACTACCTCTAAGTTTTTGTTATGAAACCACATATTCTAAAAATCATGATGGTTCTATGATTATCATGGTAGTGACATAACCATCAGTCTACAAGCATTGATAATTTTTTCCTCAAGTGATGGTCTCATTTATTGTTTGTGTACCCTCCAAAACCCCCTCAAAAACCCAAAAAATTGATCATGATTAAAAAAAATTATTATTATTCCTAACATTCCCATCTAATGATCATTTCAAAACCAAAATTTCTTAGTTTCATTAAATTTTAGCTAGTTTTAAGTAAAATTTGAAATTTGGGGCAAAATAAAAAAGCATAGAAAAAACTACATTTTCTTGCCTAGAAGATCCTCTCACTAGTAGATTTTCCATCATTTCATTCTCCTCTTTCTATTTACTACTTCCTTGCTTAAAATAATCATAGTAAATCCATATCTCTATAATCACAAATAGATGAATGCACAAATGATTTAGTTTTTATCAAATTTTCAAACATATTGACCCAAAACTAGCTATTTCAACATACAATTTTCCAAAATAGGCATGTTTATTTATTTCACTTACACCATTCATGTTTCATACTTTATTATTATGATTTTTTTTCAGAAATAAAAAATTAACAAATCTTTTAGATCTCTTTTAGCATGTCTTACAATTTTGTAGGTACATGATGACTTAATGTTGGATTTCGTTCTCTAACTAGTGTTAGGAATTAAGTGAATGTAAATCATATTTCTTAACCACCATAAAATCACAAACCCAGATTTTAGATGTGTGAAAATTAGATTTAATTATGTAGAAACAATTCCTTTAAAATGAAAGTATAAAAAGAGAGAACAAAACTAACAATAACACATAACATAGACAAAATGTGATTCACCCAATTTGGGATACATCCACCAAGAAATTACTCAAATAAATCAATAATCTTAAACAAGATTACAATGAAATCTTACAAAGAGAAAAATCTCTTGTGGAAAATGTTACACAAAAAAACTGTAGTTTCACTTGCACCTACATAATCCTATACCTCACAAGATGATAAAACACACCCTATAAATGAACACATACACTTTTAAAAACACCTAAACTTTGAATCTATCTCTCAAAGACACACCTACAAAAAAAATTATCAACAACTCATTGGTCACACCATACCTTGTATAAATAGTAAATGGTCTATAAAACATCTTCCTAAGAGAAAACTCACCATCCTCACCTAGGATACGCTCTATCCACAAGATTAAATGCCATTTACACATTTCCAAGCATATATAAAAGGCCCTTAGAGGAGGAATATTCTATTCATCTCCAAATGGTACAACTTCCAATGTAGAAGTCTAATCCACTTCCATAATACATCCAGAAATTATTAAATATTGTTTTTAATAACTTTTCTCCTCCTAATTTATCATATAAATAAGTAAATACATCATTTAATAATTTTATCCTAATTCATTAAATAAATATTAAATAATTAATTCCCTAGAACAAGGAAATCAATCCCATTTCCAACAAATATGGAAGAATACACGAAAATTATTAAATAAAAACTTAATAACTTTCACCCACATGAGGAGCAAAGTAAAAAGCACTCCCCACATCCTTAGATCTCTATAAACCCCTAAATTATAATAAAAATGTCACGTGATAGGCCTAAAGGGCTCCATAGTCAACAATCTCGCACTTGGAGACCTTTTCTCCTGAATAAAATCTATCACTACTCCATGACCACTAAGGCCAACCAAATATAAGCATAGTCTCAAATTGTCCAATGTGACCACCTTGGTCATTATATCCATAGGATTTTATCTAGTATGAATCTTATATAACTTCACCAAGTTCTCCTCCAAAGCTATCCTGATGAAGTGATAACGTAACTGAATATGTTTTATCCTTGAGTGGAAAGTGAAGTTCTTTTCTAAATAAATAGCACTCTGACTATCACTGTGTAGTCTCCCAAATTATTTTTCATGCCCCAACTGTCAAAAAAAAACTATAACCAAATCATCTCCTTGTTAACCTCTATGGTAGTAACATACTCCACCTCTATGGTTGATAAAGCCACAACCTTCTATATCCTAGAAATCTAATTAATCATTGTATCTCCAATAGTAAAAGTAAAACCTATTGTACTTATCTTAATGTCAATATCTCTTACCATATCCAAGTCCACATAACCATGAAAAGTGGTATCTGATCTACCATAACATAATGCAACATGAATGGTTTCTCTCAAATACTAAAGAATCCATTTCACTACCTACCAATGCTCATAACTTGAATCACTCATATACTTGCTCAAAACTCCCACTACATGGGCAATATCTAGCCTATTACAAACCATGTCATACATCAAGCTACCAACCATCAATGAATAAGGTGCCTTAGACATCTTAACCTTTTTATCTTCTATCTTGAGACACTGCTCTTTTGATAATCTAAAGTGGCCTACCAAATGAGTACCAATAGATTTAACATCAAACATACTAGACCTTTCCAAGACTTTATTCACATAATATGATTCGGATAAAACTAACTTCCTCTCCTTCCTATGATGAGTAATCCTCATACCAAGGATTTTATTTTTAGTACCCAAATCCTTCATAGTAAAGGAGTCACTAAGCTATTGCTTGAGCATATGAATATGAAGTATGTTCTTTCTTTCAACTAACATGTCATCCAAATACAAGCATAAAATAATAAAGGAAACATCATCAAAATGTTTGATGTAAATGCAATGGTTAGAACTACACCTTTGATATCCTTATTCCAACATAAAATAATCAAATCTCATATACCATTTCTATGGATCTTATTTCAAGTGATACATGATCTTCTTTAATCTGCACACATAGTTCTCCTTCACTTTGACTTCATATCCCTGTGTCTACTTTATAGACAACCCTTCATCCAAATCACCATGAAGAAAATTAGTTTTCTCATCTAACTATTCTAAGTGAAAATCCTCAACTATAATTAAAAAAAGAATAGTCCTAATAGAAGTCATTTTTACAATAAGAGAGAAAATATCATAAAAATCAATACCTTATTTTTGTGTAAACCCATTGACCACCATCCTATCCTTATACCTTTTTCTCCCTTGAACCTCTTCTTTTATTTTGAAGATCCACCTGTTTGGCAATACATTATTTCCCTTGGGTAGCCTTATGAAATCCCATATTTGGTTCTCCATAAGAGATCTATTCTCTTCATCCATGGCTTGTTACCATTTCAACTTGGCATCTACCTACACTACTTCCTCATAACACCCTATTTCTCCATTGTTAGTGAGTAAAAAATAATTCAAAGAAGGAGAAAAACAATTAGGTGATTTTCTTACCCTATAAGATATTCTTACCATAGGAGTTTGGGGTCCTTGTGTAGAAGATTCTTGAACTAATTCATTATATACTTTTCCATCTACAATGTCATCTAATAATATGTAATCTTTTGGTTCATATTCCTATTCTTGTAACTAATCCTTATACATGACTTTTTCATTAAAGACCACATCTCTAGACTAAAATATTTTGTTATCTTTAATTCTCCATAAATAGAAACCAAATTCATCCTCACCATATCCAACAAAGGTGCGCTTCTATGATTTAGCCTCTAACTTGGTCCTATTCTCTTTCTTTATGAGGGAAAAACCTCACATATAAAGACTCTAAGAAAAGAATAATCAACATTCTTACTAGACCAAAAGTTTTTAGGAATGCCTCCATCCAAAGGTATAGAAGGTCCTATGTTAGTTAGATATACTACCATGATAATTGCTTCTACCCAAAACTATAAATGCAATTGAGCATGTAACCTCATGCTTCTATCACATTCCATTATTGTTCTATTCATCCTTTTAGACACCACATTCTACTATGGAGTTCGTAGAACCATCCTTTGCCTATGGATTCCATTGTTAGAACAATAATAAAAGAAAACATTACTACAATACTCACCTCCATTATCTAATCTGAGACATTTCAATTTGATACCTATTTCATCTTAACCAACGGTTTCCACTTCTTAAAAGTGTCAAATATATCATATTTATTTTTAATACAATAAACCCAAACTTTCCTAGTTACATCATCAATAAAATTTACATAATAATTATAACCACCAATAGAAGATACATGTTGGTCCCCATACATTTGAATGTACCAAATTTAACGTGTGTTCTTTCTTTGTGGGTCCAAATTTTAGGAACTTAACTCACTTTTGTTTCTCATACACAAAAACCTCATAGAAGTATAGATATAGATCTTTTAATCTAGGCAACTTATCTTATAAGATCTTCATGACCTTATGCTTCATATGACCAAGCATGTAGTGCCACATAGTTGCATTTCCATCTACAACAACTAAATCATAAGAATAAACACTACTAGTCAAATATAAAGTACCAACTTTCTTACCTCTTAAAATCACAAGAGATCCTTTGGTAACTTTCCAAGAATCTATAGTAAACATAACTGAACATCCTTCACTACGTAATTACCCCACTGAAACCAAATTTTATCAACATAGGCACATTTTTGACATCCTTAAGTAGCCACATGTTTGCATTCTACATTTTCACCTGAATAAAAATTTTCCCTACTATCTCATATGGTTCATCATCACCAAGATAAACATGCCTATATTTTCTTGAACATAATCAAAAAAACAATGCATGTGTGGGGTGACATGAAAAGGAGCCCATGAATCTAATTTCTAAGACTCGGTAAAATTATCCAAGTAATTAATTAAGGCATCCTAATTAGTTTTACCTAATGTCACATTTACCTCATTCATTTCCTCCTTCTTGTACTTCGTATCTTGAAGTGACCAACAATCCTTATTTGAGTTTCCACTCTTCCCACAATGTGAGCATATCATCTTGGCTTTAGATCTTGATTTAGATCTACCTTTTGACTTTCAAAAATTGCCTTTGCTCTTATACTTTTGCCTCCATCTAGTATTAATAGACAAAGCATTACCTAAAGATGATTCACTAGTGTTTTTTCTTCACATCTCCTCACTGAGCATCACACCTATAACATACTCAAAATTCAAGCTTCCCTTCATAGGGACTTCATTACTCATAGCCATAACCAAATTATCCTAACTATCTAGTAAAAAACATAAAATTATCAAAGCTCTAACTTCATCATCAAACTTAACTCTAAATGAAGTGAACATACTTAAAATTGTATTAAAACCATTTAAATGATTAAGAATTAAACCATTCTCAGACATTTTCATGTTAAAAAATCTTTTCATAAGAAATTTTTTATTTGAAGCTAAGGGTTTCTCATACAAATTGCTAAGTTTATCCATGAGATCCTTTGTAAATGTCTGATCTGCAATGTTAAATGTAATAAAATATGCAAGGCATAACTAATGGCTCCCAATGCCTTCCTATCAAGAAATGTCCAATTTACATCACTCATACTTACAAGTTGTCCTCATTTTCTCTCCAAGGGGAGTTGAAGTTCCTTCCGATACAAGTAATCCTCCATCTATATTTTCAACAAACTAAAATTCTTAACATCAAACTTCTTAACTCTGAATCTGATTTCTTCTCCCATAGCTCCCACTCAAGATAATAACCTTCTTAGTGATTTACCACTTTATCTAAAACACCATAAAATCATTAATACTAGTTGTTAGGAATTAAGTGAATGTAAATAAGTTTTTTTAACCACCATAAATTAACAAAACTAGATTTTAAATGTGTGAAAATTAGATTTAATTATGCAAAAACAATTCCTTTAAACCAAAATTTAATGAAAGCATAAAAGGAGAGAACAAAACCATGAATAACACATAACATAGATATACCATGGTTCACCCAATGTGGGATACATCCACCAAGAAAGTCCTCAAATAAATCAGTAATTTGAAACAAGATTATAATGAACTATCACAAAGATAGAAAAATCTCATGCAGAAAATGATGCACACAAAAATTATGCTTTCACCTACACTTGCATAATCCTATACCTCAAAATATGATAAACCATACCCTGTAAATTAACACCTACACTTTGAAAAATACCTAAACATTGAATTTGTCTTTCAAAATCCACACTTCAAAAAAAAACTATCAATAACTCATAGGTCACACCACACCCTATATAAATAACAAATGGTGTAGAAAACATCCTCCCAGGAGAAAACTTGACATCTTCACATAGGATAGGCTCTAACCATAAGATTACATGCCATTTCAACCTTTTAAATTTTATCTAAAAGGTCCTTTGAGGAGGAACATGCCATTCTTCTCCAAATAGCACAACTTCTAATGTGGAAGTCCAACCCACTTCCATAATACATCAAGAAATTATTAAATACTACATTTAATAATTTTTTCTCCTCCTAATGCATCATAGAAATAAGTAAATACATCATTTAATAATTTCTCCTAATGCATCATGAAAATTATTAAATACATCATTTAATAGTTTTCTCATAATACATTACATAAATATTAAATAAACAATTAATTCCCTAGAACAAGGAAATCAATCCCACTTCCAAAAAATATGAAACAATACATGAAAATTGTTAAATAAACATTTAATAACTTTCACCCACATGAGGAGCAAAGGAAAAATGCACTCCCCGCATCCTTGGAGCTCTCTAGACACCCAAAGTATACCAACAAGGTCATGTGATATCCCCGAAGGGCTCCACACTCAACAACTAGGTGATTTACGTAGTATGTTTTTCCCCATAAAAAAAGTATGTACTATTGTCCATATCTTGATTACATAATTTAATTTAAAAATTTTAATTACATTTCACTTGATTATTTTTCTCTTCTCCTAATTTTCACAAAGTCTTTATTGGATTCCTTCCATCACTTAGGTAAGTAAGGTATGTATTCATAACCTCTTGTTTCCTTTCCACACGACTTAAATCAAGATTACACCTTGAAACTCATGACAAGGCATCCTCCTGATGGGGAAATATGTAAGTGATGAGTTTCATCAATATTTTTATTTAGAACAACTCATCTTGGTTGATGTCATGTCAAACTATGGTTGATGTCCAATATCAATATGTAGTAAAGTGTCAAAGATAATAATTAATAATCATATTTTGTAAGGGCTTGTGGATTAATAATATTAAGGATATACTATTATTTATTGACTTAAAATATATGTAATTACATGTTATGAAAAAAATACTATACATAATTAAAATGTTAACTAAATAAGTAAACACACTTATGAAATAAACTATTTATAAATGAACACACTTGCTAGTAGAGGGAAAACACACATTAATCTATTTGTTGAACTGAAATAATGTTTTGAAATTAAATTATTTCAAACAAATGTTAAAAATGCAAAGACTAAACCTATATTGAAATAGAAACACACACCCACATGGACAAATACCTAAAGGTTATATCTATTTATACTCTTGATCATAAAGATATAAAAGATTAATTAGTGATAATATAAAATATGAAATATCATAATATAATTCTAGTTCCTCAATTGAGTGGGCCCTTACTCTTCCTTGGAATAGAATGTAGATCATACTTATTCTTACAAGAACATCAAATCTTCATCAACTCGAAATGCTTACAATCTAGAAAAATGTTTAACAACTCTACTTATTATTTTTATCTATCTTACTTATTGAATGCTTAAATTTTTGGTCAACCAAGAGACATTGGTTATATTTCTCAATGTGGCTACAATGGATGAATTAAATAACTATATTCTAAAAATATTACTAACTACATATAATTTATTTTTCAAAATAGAAAATAAGTTACAATCTCCTTGCACATTTAAAGATGAATTGGTGGAAGAGATATGTAAGTTTGCATGTAGTGACTTTTTAGCTTTTAGTAGTTACAATGTATTTATTTTCAGCCATGTATGATTTGTAACCAATTTATAAAATATTTATAGTGATTCATTTACAAAACATTACTATAAATATAATGCATATAAATATAAATATTATATATGGTAAGTTTCCTAAAAGTGGCTTAGAAGTTTATTTATTAAGCATGCATGATATTTTCATTAGTAAACCAATGTAAAAATGTCATTTCACAAGTTGTGTCTAGCTTGAGTGAAATTATACATGGAATGGAACACTAGAGCTAGACTAGTAGACTTCAAATCAATATTGGTAGACTCTAGATCCAGATTGATAGATTTGAAGCTAGGTTGATAGACTCTGGAGATGGTTTAAACTACTTTATCTAGGTGGATCCATGTAACATTCCATTTTGAAAGTCTTTAATTTTTGGTCAAACCACGTTCACATTGAATAATTCATCAAGAGCTTTCTGGTGCTTGTTCTAGAACACAAAATGGAGTCTGGATACTCGAGATATAGCTCATTGAAGTTTTCTTGGAACAAGTGAATAATGGGTGTCAAAAGGTGACATGGCATTGTTCAAATGCATCAAGTGGACTAATACCCATTTGACATGTGGTAATATGAATTTGTGTAAAAAAAATGGTTTGGTGTTCAGTTTGTTGAGAGGCTCTTGTCTTTAATAGGTGGTCATATGGGGATCCATGGGCCCTATTATTTTCTCATTGGGGGCCCTCAATGAGGGTCAACACACTCTTATATATGGGTGTCTTGGCCTCCTAATCTTCATGTCTTATTGTTTATGAATTTGTAATTAAGTCATAAAGTCTGTTGAAATCCCACCAATGTGGGATAATTATCTAAAGATTTGTAATACATTTACATGAAACAAGGAGCCTAAAACCAACACATGGTAGAGCCACAAGCCATCAAACGTAAGCTACCATGTCATCAAACTTTCCATGTAAACTATGTGAAGATGATTTCACAACCAAGGGATTCTTCATTAGCAGCCTATATTTAGAATTAAGCTAAGCTTAGCACCTAGTCCCCTCCAAAAGGGGCGTCAGCATTGTAAAAGGTTGTGCCAACCTATTTCAAATATGAAAGCCATTTTTATTTTACCAATGTGGGACTAAAGGGATAAAGTCTAAAACACCAAAAAGAAGGCCAAAGATTCGACCCATGAAGCTTTCAAATAAAATAGATATGCCTTGAATACTTGTGCCATGGGTTTTCAAGTGGTATAAAAGAATCAAACTTCTATTTGAAGAGGAGGATTCAATCAACTATGTAAAGAGAATTTAGAAGGTTAGAGACTTAATTATGCCTTGTACGGACTTGGGCCATTAATGATAGGTCTAAGAGATGTTTTTATAGGTAGCCAGAGACTAGATAAGGAGAATTGAGGACTTGGAATTAATCTGTAAGCCATTTGTTCCACAAATTTAATGAAAATTGTCCTCACTTTGAGTGGACCCGAAGACATAGGTATTGAAACCAAACTCCATTATCAATTCACTCATGAATTCTTCTATTTTTCTCTACTATTTTTAGTTATGATCTTCATTTTAATTATGGTTTTTATTTCATTATTAAAAAAACTAAATGGAAAAGTTGAGAAAATAAATAGATCATTAAATGTGATAGTGTGTTATTTGATTTAGTGACACTTGAATTTTCATTTTTCAAATCAGATTTTGATATTAGAGTAGTTGTTATTTAAGAGTGGTTGCTAGTGTATGTTGACAAGGTCTAAATATAAAAAAGGTGAAGGAATACTCATTGAGTATAATCTAGACATTTGATCAAGGTGTGCTTCTAGGATGGCTGAAAAATAGATGGAATCTAAACAAGATTTTCACTAAGCCTTAATGGAGATGAGAGTCATGGTTGAGGAAATTTACCTTGATAAACAAAGGAAATCTGAGAGTGAAAAAGAAGGTGATTCACAAGAATAAAAAGGTAAAAAGACTAAAAACCCTTCTTATTCATCAAATGATGGTAAAAAAAATTATGGAATCATTCCCTTCACTAAAATTGGATATTAAGTTTGAATTACCCATGTTTAATGGTGAAGTTAATGTAGAGTTGGATAATTGGGTCAAGAAGATTGAAGTTTATTGTAGGGTCTAAAATATTGTAGGGGATGAGTCAAAAATTCATTTGGCTACTCTTTGTATGGGAGGCACAACTCTCATTTGGTGGGAGAGTAAGTTGAAGGAAGCTGAGCTTCAAAAAGGTAACTCAATTTCTACTTGGAATGAATTTGTTGAAGAACTTAGAAAGTAATTTTATCCTTTAGGCTACATGCAGCAAGCCATGATGGATTGGAAATGTTTCAAATAAGGAAAAGGCCAAAATTTTCAAGATTACACACAATAATTTAGGAGAAAAGCATTACTTTTGAATGTTCCTCTTTATACACAAGAAACACTACTAAAATACATAGGTGGGCTACATAGTTACTTCAGACATATGATTTTTATATTCAATCCCACTAATTTAGATGTAGTATGTGTTCAATCCACTCATTTATAGGCTAGAGGAAAATAATCAAAACAATATTTTCCTAAAGCTAAAAGTAAGAAATCTAATGTTAAGCAATCCAAAGGGGAAAGTTCATCAGGAAAGGGTAAACAAAAATCCACTTTTACTATTAGAAAAGAAGTAAAACCATTTTGTAATCATTGTAATAAAAATCATGATGAGTCTAAGTGTTGGAAACTACACCCTGAGTTAAGGCCTAAAATGTTTCAAAAGAAGGAAAAGAAGATTAATGCTATGGTTTAGGATTCAGGTTCAGATTCAGGTGATGAAACTAAGATCACAACTATGGGATTAAATAATGTTTTTTATCTTTCAGTTTATATCACTAAGTCATCAAATGATTCATCTTCTTCTAAACATAATTTTGTGCATGTTGATAAGAAAATAAATGAATTGTTCCACATTAGAGTTGTTTCAAAACATACTAATATTTACACTTTATTAATATCACTACTCCATAATGTTATTCAATGGTCTTCAAATGATTTTTTTGTCTATAAAAATTATAGTATCTGATCATAGTATGCTTATTTAACCTATACATACAAAATTGATGTAATTTACATATAAAATTTATAACATAGTGGTAAAACAAGAAAAAATGACTCACACAGAGTAACCAAAGTAAACATATTCATTATTTACTTTAGATTAGACACAAGTTACAAAATTCACATTAAAATCCATTATGAGGAAAGTTATTAGGGGATAAATATAGTCATTGTTTAGATATAATGAGCCATTATATGGACTCATCATTCCCACGTAATTTACTTATTGTAATTCCTCTTCAAGCTACCATATTCCCTACTCATGTTCAATCATATTACTTTCCAAATTGTAGTTGAGAGCATAAATATCATAGTATATATCCCACTTGTTCTCAATTTAATCAACAAAACCTTTATGACTCTACACTAATGTTCTCCATTTTTCAAAATTCTCAATGGACCTATGTGCTACATTTTTCCATGAAGATATAGGGATAAGGATGAGTGGAGTTCTAAATATAATTCCTATCCATTCCCAACCACACACTTGAATAAATTGTTGAATTATCTCAATAATAGCCCTATCTCTTCTGAAACACCATCTAATATTGGTAGGATAAATCATCTCTCCTCATTTCATTAGTATATTCAAGGTATCCCATCTCCTATCAAAGGTAGTCAATTCTTCATTGAAATTATCCTACAAAAAATCATAAAATCTATGACACTTTGATGTATAACTTAGAGGTAATGTTTCTTGAATGCTAGCTAGTATATAAGGTTTCTCAATTTTATAATTTTTTATAGTTCAATTCTCATACAAAGGCCCACAATTTTTTCATGGTCAAAATAGTCATCAAATCTTATGTTCCATTCTATTTTTTTTTAGTGGAGGTTTAAGCTCTAAGCTAGTATTATAATACAAATAGACTGATCAATAAATAAGATAGATGACCCAAGAAAAAACCATATAGATAAAATTCACAACACCAATTCCACTAATCTGGGGTACTAGTCTAATAAACTTCTATAAATTTGTTTTCATCCTCTAAGTTATAAGGTAATCCATAATTAATTCTTAGTATTTTCCATCAAAACAATTGTTCACAAATAAAAACACTATATGATGAGGTAGGTTTCCTATATGCTAAAGGTTTTTATCCTATCTCACAAGCTACTTGGAGGGTAGATTCTAGTTTTTTGATGTCTTTTTTCTTCCTCAAAATATATCCTTAATTTTATGTTTTCTATATTTATCCTTTCAAAGTATTAACAAGTTTCATCCCAAGTGGTTAAAATGTCATGGTAAGATAATTATGTCTAAACCACTTGGTCTACTTGTGTTTTTGGACTATCAACTCTTTATTTTAAGGATATAATCTCACTATATTTATGCAAAGAATGGATCTTAATTTATTATAATTCATTTTTTAAAGATGAGATAATGTCTTACTTACCTTGAAATTTCATTCTAAGGAAAGTAATTTCTTACTATTTTTGTCTTATAGTAGATTAAGCCTTTGAGAGGATGAGAAATTGTTTTACTTCTACTTCCTCATTATGACTAGAAGAGTGAATCTCTTATTATTAAATTAGGTCCTTCCCTTTATCAAGTGGTGCATAATATTAAGATGGTGGAGGAGACCCTATTAGAAACTATTCAAAAACCCATACCATAGTAGATATAACCTTAATTCTAATTGAGGGATCTTCTCTAATTTCTTCATGCACGAGTTCTTATTCACTAGTTTTAGCTACTAGAAATAATTTAGAACTTATAACATAAAAAGGGTGTTCATGGCTTAAACTTCTAAGGATCTATGTAACATCTCTCTTGAACACATTTCTCCTCCAATATAAGTCTTCTTCTTCTCTTTGGAAAAGGTATTGGCTCGGGCTCCTCCCTTGGAGTATTTCCTCTTGAAATCCTCTTTAGGATCTTGGTTTGTGATACTCCTAGGTCTAATTTATATTCATCATATATCTCCAAGATATGATCTTGTACAATGGTTGGTTCTGGGGTTTACTTGAAAGTAGGTTTGGGTTCCCCTATTTTCCAAAAATTCTCCTTCCCAACCTTTAAAGATGGATCCTCACTAGGATTTCCTTCATTTATGACACATCAATGTAAGAGAGGAATAGAGAGTTCTTATTTTTATTATATATTTCTTCTTTTGCTTATTTTTTATGAATATTTTCAAAAAAACTTCTCCATCATGTATCTTTATGAAATGATCTTGGAAAATGAGATGAATAAACCAATGATGTTTGATGTAAGAAATCCCATCCACATATTTTTTAATGATGAGATAAATATTTACATGCATAAATATAAGAAATTATACCATCCACTTAGGTGTATTAAGTCCTTTTCTAAGGTTATTAAGGATTATTATTGCATCCTAGCTAAGAGATCTATATTTCCTACAATTCTAATGCTTTCACTTCTAATCCATGAAATCCCACTAATACCCTAGGATCAGAAAAATTCTAATCCCTCTCACATTGGAGTGATCACTCTTGAGGTTGATGGTGAATTATTTGATAATCCATTCATCATGTATTTATAATTTATTCATAAACTCTAGCCATCCCACATCTTCAAAGATGAAAACCATTACTTCATCCTAAAGTAATAAATATGTAGATTCAGGCTCAAATTTTTTTTCCCCCATATTCTATCACTCCTTTTCTGAAAATATATATGGAATTTGTTGTTATCTCCAAATATTGTACCTTAAAAGAGGGTTGTTCAGGCCTCCTCCATATTTGGGTAACATTGGGACATTTCCAGGCTTGTGGGTGTGCTTATAAGTGGAAATGAACCTCTAGGTTGAAAGGGCTAGCTCCCTGTATTAGCTTTTTGTGAAATAAAACTACTGATCTAGCTTGTATGAATGAAAAGATTCAAAATTTTACATAAATGAAAATCCTATTATAAAATGGAGATAAACCAAGAATTAGTATCCACATGTATGCCCTATACTTATGCACAATACAATAAAATATAGTCTATACCTCAAGCTCTAGAAGATTCCAACATAAGTATTTCAATGTAGAGAGAAAGTTGAATGAGATTAAACAAGGTAAATGACTAAAAAAATAACCTATATATATTCTAGAAAAGGGTTACACATGAAAGGTCTCATACAAAAAAAAATACACTCTACATGACTTGTTGGATTGATTCTTTGCTCAAAAGTATGAAGGACAAAAGATGGAAGGGTAAAACATCACTTGATATCACTCTATATTTATTGCATACCTAGGCAAATATATAAAACTTAAAAAGGGGATTGACTAATGTTTCTTTACTTAAAGGCAAGAAAATGACAAAATAAAATAGTAGGGCTTCACCATACTATCTCTAGATGATTTAACAATAACTGAAGGGTCTTATTTATAGAAAAGAGAGAGAGAGAGGAGAGAGGCCTTTGGTGCCAAAGGAAGGAAATTAGTTCTATTTTAGGTCACCATCCTTGGCTACAACTAACCCTACCAAAGATGCTTATTTTGGCATTCTATTTGATCCATGTCACTCTCTTGAATGCCCTTTGATTGTCCCCTAAAGGTGTTTCCCAATGGCTACCAACAGATGGTCACTATCAATGGATCCACCTATTAGAAATCTCTTTCCATGCCTAACCACTCCTTCTTGGCTCATTGATTTTCACAATGGCATGAAAAATTTTCTTTCATTTAGTTTGGATTTATCCTTCCCTTTTGATTGGTCCTCAAAGAATGATTTAAATCATGGTTTTGAGTTATTTATTTTCTTTGTATGGATACCTATGAATTATCTCCCATCTATCTTTTATAAGTCATGTGGTAGATTTTGATTTACTTGACCATTCATTGTGAACCATGTCATTGGGCCAAGCTTGTTGAACTAAGCAACCTTGATAGTCTGACTTACACTTATAGATCCATTTAGGCTCTAAGATTACTTTAACTTGCTTACTTTGGGGTTTTCATTGATCATGACGTATGAAACTTCATAAGCAAAATCTTTGATAAATCTTGATTTACACTACAGACCCATTCAAATTTTCTAAATGGCCTTACTTATAAAACTTATAAGTCAAGTATGTTGGGAAACCCAATTTACACTATCAATGCTAGTCGCTCTTTTGGGTTTTTTTTATTGCTTTCAATTATAAAAGTTTATAATAAAATCTCTTTTGAAAACCTGATTTTGATTTTCTTAAGACCCTTTTGTGTTTTCTGAGTCTTACTCATTTACTCATCATTTTCTCCTTTGGGTTCTTTAAGTATTCTTACTTATAAAAGTTATAAGTCAAGCCTTTGACAAATCCTAATTTTCACAATAGAGTCATTCAAGTTTTCCAAGTGACTTCACTTATTTCTTGAAGACTTTGGGCATGAACTTGAAGTCTTGTGGTAAATCATAAAGTTGATCCCTAATGGCTAGTTACTTATATTAAATTTGACATCATGTGACATATCACCAATATGAACCCAACGACTAGTTAGTCACCCTAAATTTGACATCATGTGACACATCATGTCTTTGAACCCCAATGACTAGTTGGTTGCATCAAAATTAACTTTCTATGGCACATCCTAGGAATATATTTGGGTTGGGCTTATTGTTATAGGTCTTTGGTCATGGCAATTTTTTCAAATTAATTCTTTCGAACAATTTGTCTAAAGGAATTCCTTGGAGAATTTTGGCTTTCTAGGCAATGACTAGTTTTCTTTAGGAACTTTTCTTGAAGGACACGTAGGAAAGTGTCATTAGGAAAAGTTCTAGAGGACACTCAGGTAGGGGTATAAGGTCCTTTCAAAAAATTATAAAGGACATTTCCAAAGGAAATGGACCTTTATAACTTTTTTTAAGGGTAGGCTATGGACAAAGGGCCCTTTGAGAAAAATCTTGAAGGGTAACCTTGGAGAAAATTGGTCAAAAGTGACCCTTCAAGAAAAGTCTCAAAGGACACTTGGACAAAATGTCCCTTTGGATAAAATCCAAAGGGGCATTCAAGAAAGACCAAGTCAAAAGTGCCCTTTGACAAAAATTCTTAAGGATGACTTGGATGAAAAGTGCCCTTCAAAAAAAATCTAAAGGGTCACTTGGAGGAAGAAACAAAGTGAAGTGCCCTTCAAATTTTTTCTAAAGGGTCACTTAGACAAAAAGTTCCCTCCAAAAAAAATGCGAAGGGTCACTTGGGCAAAACCAAGGCAATGAAAAGTGCCTTTG
The DNA here is from genome assembly GCA_037957365.1 of Torreya grandis. NCBI lineage: Eukaryota > Viridiplantae > Streptophyta > Pinopsida > Cupressales > Taxaceae > Torreya > Torreya grandis. The sequence goes on along the minus strand of JARHVA010006617.1, from coordinate 818,900 downwards.
AAAATTTTTGAAGGGCACTTCGAAGGGAAGTGGCCCTTTGGAACTTTTGCGAAGGGCACTTCATGGAAAAACAAAATGAGAAAGGCTAAGATAAAATCTAGAAGGAAAAAACAAAGGGGAAAGGTAAATAACAAGGGAGAAGAGCCCAAACCAGGAGAGGCCAAAGGGAAAAGACAAACAATAAAGAAAGTGACCAAACATAGAAAATGACCAAGAGAGAAACTAAAAGAGCCAAATAGAAATCACAAATTGGTCATGCAAAACTGGTCAACATTTTATCAATTTCCAAGGGAGACATGCCCACTATGTCATAAGACCATTTGCCTAAATCCTTCCATTGGGTATGGAATCATGCAAGAAAAATAAGAGTTAAAAGAACAAGCCATAGCCAAACACACAAGATGGAGAGACACATGCACAACTGACAAAAGGAAAGAAAACACCTAAAAGGGAAACATTTGTGCTCCAAATAACTTAGGGAAAATAAAATAATAAAATAAACACAAAAAAGAAAGGTATATACAAGACATGGCTAGCAAGGGTCAAAATCAAGACTTCAAATGGATCCCATTCACCATAATAGGCAGGTCTTCTCCATCCATCTTGGATAGCTTAAAGGAGTTTCTTTGCTTTCACTTACTAATGATGTAAGGACCACTCCACAAAGTATTAAACTTTGTATTCTTGCTCGATTTTGATATATATTCATCCCATTTCAAGACTAAGCCACCTTATTTGAGCATTCTTACCTTTGCCCTTTTGTCAAAGGACTTCTTCATGAGAACTTGATGGTGTTTCAAAGCTTTGTATGCATCATCTCTTGCATCTTTAAACTACATTAATTATATCAATCTGACCTCCATGGTGGTGTCTTCAAGTAATTTTAGCTATTGTGAAAGTTCCAAGGTAGGGAGATCTTGTGATATAGATAGCCTAGCTTCTCTCACATAGACAAGTACAAAGGGAGAATTACCAATTAACTTCTTGGGAGTGATTTTGTCCACCCATTAGTCTATCTTTAGATTTATATGCCATGCTCTTTGATTGGTTTCCAACATCCTCTTGATGATCTTGATGAGGTTCTTATTGGTAGACTCATCCAATCCATTACCTTGAGGGTAGTAGTTGGATGATACTCAAATGAACTCCACTCTTTGCTAGCCAATCAAAAAAATTAGCACTTATGAAGGCAAGTGCATTATATAAGATGATGACATGAGGAACCCCAAAAATTGTTACAATATTGTCATAGAATTATAAGATAACATTTTTGTTTGCCGCCTTCAATGCAATAGCCTCTACCCATCTTATGAAGTAGTTTGTATCAATGAATATCCAATTGTGTCTAGCACTTGATGGAGGATTGATCATGTCAATGAAGTCAAGGCCCCATTGCATGAAATGTTGGTCCACTTGGATAGGATTCAATGTAAGAGTAGCATGCTTTTGTTTACCAACAAAGAAATCACATTAAGGACAAACCTTAGCCTGATGATAATAGTCCTTTAAAAGACTAGGCCAATAGTAACCATCTCTCATTATTTTTGTAGTTGTTTTTTTAGGAGAGAAGTGACCACCATCTGCACCATTATGGAACCTTTCCAGTGGTATATCAAATTGGTCATTGTTAATGCATCTTAGCAACACATTATTTACATCCTTCTTAAAGAGAATTCCATCCATAAAATAATAATGAATAGATTTCAACATAAAATACATTATTTGAGATTTGTTTAAGCCATTAGGACACTCACCATTTTGAAGAAAACTAATGATGTCTTGTGTCCATCTTTGATTTTTCATTTGATCATTTGGTTGGTCTTGAACTTGATTTACTAAGGCTTACTCTTTTAGCTCTTGAAAGTTAGATGTTAAGTGCTCACACAAACCTCTCCCTCTTACCAAGCTAGTTACCTTCTCCCTCTTACCAAGCTGGTTACCTTGACATCAATGTCATATTCCATCACTTTCGTGATCTACTCATCTCTTTTTTCATTGAGATCTTTACTTAAGAGAACTCCTTAGTGCCAGGATGGGAAACTATGACATGGATCTTGTTGATGGAAACCATATGCTTGAATTTTTTAATTCCTCTAATGATGGCTAAAGCTTGCTTCTCAAAAAAATAATATCTCACTTTGTATTTCTCTAAGCCTTGGCTGAAAAAAGTAATTGGCTATTTAACATCTTCATCATTCTTTTGCATAAGCATAGATGAAATTGTGTCAAGGTTGTAAAAAGTATAAAGAATGAAATATTTAGCAAAATTTAGATTTTAGAGAGTCAGAGATGTAATTTCTTGCTTGATTGCCTCAAATCTACCTTTACCTTTCTTTTTCCAAGTGAAAACTTGGTTCTTTTTTAGCATGGTTGTGATAGTCTTTACCACGGTTGTAAATTTTTGGATAAACCTTCTTACAAAGTTTATTTTTCCCAAGAAACATTACAACCCTTTTTTGTGTTGAGTTAAAGACAAGCCTAGAATAGCTTCAATCCTTTCAGGGTTAATAGATAAGCCTTCTTTTGAAATAATATGACCCAAAAGCTTACCTTCATGGACATCAAAGATGCACTTCTTTGGATTGAGGGATATGCCATACTCTCTACACTTCTAAAACACTTACCTTAGATGTCCCATATGATCAGAAACATCCTTTGAAAAAAATGTTATATCATCAAGGTAAACAAGCAAAAACTTATTGATCAAAACCTTTGAAATGTAGCTCCAGAATTAGATAAACCAAATGGCATATTCTTGTAGGCAAAGGTCCCCCACTTGGTGGTGAAGTTTGTCTTGAATTAATCCTCTTCATTTACCAATATTTGATTATAACCTTTATAACCATCAAGAAGTGATAAATGTTAAGAACTTGAAAAAACTTGTATAATTTGTTCCATAGAAGGGAGTCGATAATGATCTTTGAGAGACACTTTATTTAGATCTTGAAAATCCACAAAAAGTCTGATTTATCCATTCTTATTTCAAATTGGTACAAGGTGGGCTACTCAAGTTGAGTGCTTGATAGGAAAGATAATCCTAGACTCAATTAATTTGGTTAGCTCTTTCTTCATGAGTTCTTCTACCTTGGGATTGACAGGCCTTTGATTTTATCTTACCAATTTATCTCCATGCTCCTACTCAATTGTGTGATGATCTATAATTGGATAAAAGCCTTTCAATTCCTTGTACTCCCAAGTAAATATGTCATTAAACTCTTTTAATAATGTAATAAAAGTTTGTCTTTCTAGCTAAGAGCAAACCTTGCCAATCTTCAAAATTTTGTCCTTGAAAATTAGAACTCTCTCATAGTTCTCTTATTTGTTTGACATGCTATTTCTTTGGTTCTTATTTTGATCATCTTCATTTAAGACACTCTCTAAGGTAATCATCCCCTTGGGTATTTTATTTATCTTTAACTATATAATTTTTCTCTTCATAATGATTATGCAACTTCCTTTTATTTATTTAAGAGAAGCCTACCTCATTTTGAAAGAAGTGTTCAATATGTTCATCACTTTCAAACACTTTCCATAATAATTAATTATCCAAAATGGAAGGTCTCACAATTATCTTGATATGGGATTGACCCTTCTCTTGTTCAATATCAGTAGCTGAGTCAAAATATGCTTCTATTATAGCCAATCTATCAGCATGTTTGTTCAAGTCTCTTGGTATGGCCTAGATGTTGAAGGCATCAAAATCTTCATGTATATCACATAACCTATGCTTGTATGAATTAATCAAGGGGTTCTTGGTTATATCTTGACTTCTTAATTGATGAATGACTAGATCACTATCTCCATAAACTTTCAAATTCTTGATTCCTTTCTTCTTTGCCCCTTGGAGACCATGAATTAGGCCTTCATATTATGCCACATTATAACAGAAGCTAATGTAAAACCTATAAGAAGAGCATTAATGATTCTTTGATGGAGAAAACAACATCATGCTAGTTCGTACACCTACTTTACTCCTTGAACCATCAAAAAACATTTCCAACATTCCATCAAGTTCATGATCTTCATTGGTGAGTGAAGGAATTGGGATGTTCTCCTCATGCATGAAGCAAAATCCCAAATAAATATCATCAATGAAAGTGTAAAGATCAAAGAAATGTATTTTAGTGTTTTAATTGTCAAGATAGAGGTCAAAAATAACTTCAAGGGGAGAAGATGTTTCACCATCCATGATTATTTCTTCCTCTTTGCTAATTAGACAATTTTGCTTTGTCATTATCTCCAAGTATGGGTCAATGTGAAACCTTGCTAAGGGTTGATTACTTATGGTTACCTTGGTTCCATATATTGTCTTAAAAGATAGAAAGGATCAAGTAGTAGAAATTTATCCTCCTATCTTAGCTATAAAATCCCTTGACAAGCATATAACAAAGTGTGATGGAAGGTCTACCACCACAATATCTTGCATGATAGGGAAGCTTGGGAAGCCATGTAAAAACACTTTTAGACCTTTGACCAATCCTACCATCTTGGTTGGAGTTACATCTAGATGTAACACACCTTTACTAAATGGCTCAGAGTTCAAACCCAACTTATCAGCCACTACTTTAGGCATAATAGTAGTGCTTTCTCCACTATCTATAATACAATTGTGGACCAACTTATCTCCCATAATGAGTGTGAGGTAGAAGGGTGAAGGATTTTCAACTTTAATAGAAGGCTTTAAAATATGATTTGGAGAATTTTTGAGAGCCACAATATGATGCTTTGAAGATTGAGGAGTCACATGCATGCTTGTTAACTACTCTTACAAAAGCTCCTTTTGACCAGGCATATGTAGATCCTCCCAAAGGGATATAATTATATTAGTGCTCTTCAATGAGTACACAATATTTAGAGATGGAACATTTACTTTCTCTTTCATTTTGGATATTCATGAAGTAGATGTATCCTATTGTGTTACAATCTTTGCAACCATATTTACACTCTAATTTTGTTGGACAACATGGATTGTAGAAGGTGCAATACCTTGATTGACACTTTGTGTCCTTAGAGAGGCATAACTTAGAGATATTTATGGCTTATTTAATTCCCCAAATTATCTCTTATTGGCCCTTGTATTGATTATAATTGACATGCCTTGAGTGAACACAAAATCATCTTTTACTTGAAAATTCATCATTCCCACACTTGGGTTATTGCCTTCTCCATGACTATCCCTTTGGTTGGGACATGATTATTTTGTTTTCATGTAAGGAGTAACTTCCTATTGTGTAGTAAAATTGTATTTTTTTCCTCCATCATCATGTGTAAACTGACCTTGAGGCCGCCCCCATTAGTCCACATGATCTTCTCCTTACACTAGATTTGCATGAATTGGAACAATAACCTTTATGAGAGGAGTAGAATTTGGATTATATGAATTGTAATTAATACTATAACCTTATTGATTTTTTCATCTCTCTTGATAATTATATTGGGATGGAGCTCTATATATTTGTTGAGGATAATATTGTGTATTTGGAGGAGCACTTGCTTAAAATTGATTTTGTTTGAGCTAAGCTCTTAAAGACCTAATTTCTTCATCCTTGTTCAAAACATTATCCACTTTCTTGGGAAATAATATTGGATTCACATTTGAATTAGGATATTGTGACATGCTTGGAGCTTTAATTAAATTATGGGACAATAAAGGCATGGAAACTCTTAGAAGATGTTTTCTAGCCTAAATCAAGTTATTTTTAGCTTCAATTACTAGCTCATATGCACTTGGAAGTGTGAAACCTCCCATTGACTAAAACATAATAGAAATATCAGTACCAATCCCTTTGAGGTGTGTTGGAAATACAAAGATAGGATGAGGTCTCATGATTGGTGGCAACCCATACCATGTTCTTTGAAATCTCTCATTAAAATCTCCCATGGATTCATTTGGACCTCTTATTATTACATTCAACTAATCTATTAGGGAAGCATGATCACTCTTATTTTAAAATATTTTCAAAAATAGGTCTCCAAATATATCTGAACTTGTAATGTATCTCCCTTCCAAATTTCTATACTAGTCAAGTGATTTTCCTTTTAAAGACATATCAAGCATCCTAATGGCTATGTTGGCCCTAGTAAATTATGGAAATTTTAGAAATTAGAGATGTCTCTAATATGTTTATATGGGGTAATATGACCCTCCATATTAAAATTAGGAAGATTTTTAGTAGCATTCAGAGGGATGGGGTCATATACAAGAATCTCTATTAGGTTTTAGGTATTAAAAGTAGGGAAGGGTTGACATTTATCCATCTCTCCTCTTTCCCCCATTTCTCTTATTTCCCTTTGATCCTCTTTTTTTCCCTCTTCTTGAACTTATTTAACATCTTCCTCTTCTTCCCAAAAACCTCCTTTCCAAGGATTTAATATGGCTAGGAGTGGTTCAGGGTGTTGTTCTTTAAGAAGAGCTTTAGCTAAAGGGGCTTGGTTAGAAAATATTGAGGACCTTGTGAGGACCATGTAGGATAATGTATAAAACTTAGTCTAGAAGTAGGAATTCATGCCCTTTTAGAGTCACCAAATTCTAGGTTAGGGGTATTTCCACTAATTTAGGCTTATTAAGACTAGCATTCCCCTTGACTTAACAATAAAATTTGGTCCCACTAGGTGTGCCAAAATTATTGTCTCTCAATATTGCACCTTAGAGAAGGGTTATTTAGGCCTCCTCCAGATTTAGGAAATGTTGAGAAATTTCCAAGCCTATAGGTGTGCCTATGAGTATAAATCAACCTCTAGGTTAAAAGGACTAGCTCTCTGTATTAGCATTTTGTGCAATAAAACTACTAAACCATCTTATATGAATGAAAAGAGTCATAAGTTTGCATAAATGAAAATCCTAGTCTAAAATGGTGATACACCAAGAATTAGTATACACATGTATTCCCTATACTTATGCACAAGACAATATAATATAGTCCATACCTCAAGCTCTAGAAGATTCTGACATAAGTATTTCAATGAAGAGATAAAGTTGAATGAGACTAAACAAGGTAAATAACTGAAACACTAACCTATGTATTCTAGAAAAGGATTACATATGCAAGGTATCATATAAATAAAATTCACCCTACATGACTTGTTGGATTGAATCTTTGCTCAAAATCATAAAGGATGAAGGATGGAAGGATAAAATGTTACTTGTTGTCACTTTGTACCTCTTGCATACCTAGGTAAATATCCAAAACCTAAAAGGTGACAAACTAATGTTTCTTTTCTCAAATGCAAGAAAATGGTAAAACAAAATATTAGGGCTTCATCATACTGTCTATAGATGATTTAATAATAGACCAATTGTCTCATTTATATCAGAGAGAGAGAGAGAGAGAGAGAGAGAGAGAGAGAGAGAGAGAGAGAGAGAGAGAGAGAGAGAGAGAGAGAGGAGGGAGACCTTTGGTGCCAATGGAAGGAAATATATTGTATTGGAGGTCACCATCATTGGCTATAACTAACCCTACCAAAGATGCTTATTTTAGCATTCTCTTTTATCCATGCCACTCTCTCAAACACCCTTTGATTTCCCCCCAAATATGCTTCCCAATGGCTGCCAACAAAAACAAGATACTAGGGGAAGGCACCAAAAATGGTCATTATCAATAGAAATACATGTTCTAAATCTCTTTCAACACCTAACTACTCCTTGGCTTGTGAACTTTCACAATGGCATGAAAAATTTACTTTCATTCAATTTGTCTCTGTCCTTCCCTTTTGACTGGTCCTTGAGGAATGAATCAAATCATAATTCTAAGTTATTGATTTGCTTGGCATGGATACCTATGGATCATCCTCCATCTATCTTTAACAAGTCACATGGTAGATTCTAATTTTCTTGATCATTCATCATGAACCATGTCATTTGGCCAAGCTTGTTGATCTAAGTAGCGTTGAAAGTTTGACTTGTACTTATAGATCCATTCGAGCTCTGGGATTGATTTAACTTGCTTGATTTGGTGTTTCCATTGCTCAAGACTTATGAAACTTCATAAGTGAAGTCTTTGATAAATATTGATTTACACTATAGACCCATTTAGGTTTTCTAAATATATTTACTTATAAAACTTATAAGTCAAGCATGTTGGGAAACCTAATTAGCGCTATCAAGGTTGCTTGCTCTCTTGGGTTTTTTGATTGCTTCTACTTATAAAAGTTTATAAGCAAAGCTCTTTTGAAAACCTAATTTTACTTTTATTAAGACCCTTTCAAGTTTTTTGAGTCCTACTACTTGATTTATCCTTTGGGTTCTTTATGGATCCTTACTTATAAAAGTTATAAGTCAAGCCTTTGACAAATCCTAATTTGTACTATAGAATCATTTGCAGTTTCCAAGTGACTTCACTTCTTCCTTGAAGACTTTTAGCATTAACTTGATGTCTTGTGGTACATCACCAAGTTTCACCCTAATTAATAACTCCTTATATTGAATTTGACATCTTATGACACGTCACCAATATGAACTCAATGGCTAATTGGTCACCCTGAATTTGATGTCTTATGACATGTCATGTCTTTGAACCCCAATGGCTAGTTGGATGCATCAAAATTGATGTTCTGTAGCATGTCTAGAAATCCATTTGGGTTAGGCTTATTATTTTAGGTCTTTCATCATGGAAATTTTCCTAAATTAATTCCTTTATACAATTTTTTTGAAGGAATTACTTCAAGAATTTTGGCTTTTTGGTTTTTGGACAACAACTAGTTTCCTTTGATAACTTTCCCAAATGACTCGTAGAAAAGTGTCCTTTGTAAAAGTTTCAAAGGATACTCAGGTAAGGGTACAAGGTCCCTTTAAAAAAAAAATTTAAAGGCATTTCCAAATGAAATGGCCCTTTGGATTTTTTTTTAACGGTAGGATATAGACAAAGGGCCCTTCAAGTAAAATCCTGAAGGGTAACCTTGGAGAGAATAGTTAAAAGTGACCCTTCAATAAAAATATTGAAGGGAACTTAGACATAAATTCCCTTTAGATAAAATTTGAAGGGGCATTTAGGAAATACCAAGGAAAAAGTGCCCTTCAAAAAATAATTTTGAAGGGTGACTTAGATGAAAATTTCCCTTCAAAAAAAATCTAAAGGGTCACTTGGAGGAAGAAACAAGATGAAGTGCCCTTCATAATTTTTCTGAAGGGTCACTTAGACAAAAATTCTTCTTTGAAAAAAATACAAAGGGTCACTTGGGCAAAAACAAGGCAAAGAAAAGTGCCTTCAAAAAATTTTGAAGGGAACATTGAAGGGAAGTGGCCCTTTAGAACTTTTTTGAAGGGAACTTTGGGGAAAAACAAAATGAGAAAGTTTAAGACAAAATCCTGAAGGAAAATAACATCCTAAAGGAAAATACAAAGGGAAAGGAAAAGAACAAGGGAGAAGATCCTGAACCAGGAGAGGGTGAAGGGAAAAGATAAACAAAAAATCAAGTGACCAAACACAAAAGATGAGCAAGAGAGAAAAAAAAAAAGAACAAAAGGGAAAACACAAATTGGTCATGCAAAAATGGTCAACATTCATGCAATGGTATGAATATCTCCTTGTATAGGTGAAATTAGATTTTAGAAAATATAGTAAGTCTTATTGATCTAAGTAGTGGTCTTAAAATCAGTATGGGATACTTAAGGTAAGCCTACATTGGATTACCTTTGGCTTAAATCATATCTTAAAGCTCCAAATAATCATTAGACATGAATGCTTCATGAAGGAAACATAAATTTTTGCTTCTTGAGGAGATATTGGTAAACACATAAAATTCGTTTGTATCTTTTTTGTCATGTTGTCTTGTACTTCCATCTCTTCCAACAAATTTTGGTAAGTCCTAAGTTGACATTCCCATATTTACTCTTTTTTAAAGATGCTTTTTAAATGATTACATATGTCATATCATTATGGTGACATTATGTCACTCTTATCATTTAGGATACATCATAATTCATACCTTTCCTTGCAAAGGACATTTTTTTTAAATGACCTTTTAATACCTCTTTTTATGGCATATTTCCATTTTAGAAAAATATATTTTAAGAAATGGATAGATATGACATTTTAATAACTTAGTTTTAGTCATATACATTGAAAATTAGTAAAAATTATATACACATTATAATTTTGAACTTTTATTGATTGGTGACAATTTGTATCTTACAAAAACCTATCGAGTCTCAATCTCTCTAAGTGCATGCCTTAAGGGGTGCACTGAGAAAGGGGTGGGTAGACAATCAGTGATTAATAAGATTGTTTTTTGTTTTCCACTTTCCATATACACACTTGTTTCCCAAAACCATTTAACCTAAGATTATTCTTCTCAGCCCTACCTATTCCAATCTTTCCATTCCTCCTTTTCTTACTTTAACATCCTTTTTGACTATCATTTGTATTGGGTCAACTGGGTCAACCTAGTAAAATTTAAGGGCATTCTTTACTTTTTTGGTTTGTTAGCCAATGGTAGACCTAGCACAGACCTAGTAAATTATTCCCAAAAACACATTAGGTTGACTAGGACCTTATATAGCCGATGTTCCTAGAAGGATTAAAGATAAGATCCACCTATAAATACAAGGTCATTTCCCACCATTTCATAAAAGAAGAATTATAAACAAACAAGTATGAGTGAATATCTACTTATTGACCATTCTACTTGAGTAATAAATCTTAGGGTTCCATACTTTCTTTAGAGATATGAATCTTGTATTGTGGAGAAGTCTTTTGGATGCTTAGATAAGTTTTGTAGCCTAGAACTGATTTATCTTGATTATCCTTACATACCACAATAATTTATTGTGAAGGACCTTGGCCAAGGGAGAGATTGAGGATTAACGAGTTCATCTTCAAAGGTAATTATTCCTAACTTTATTTCTCTTTTGTAAGAGTAGATAGATAATGCATTTGTATTATTCTCTCCATGTATTAAGGATTTTATATACATTAATGTGATTATATGTCTTCTAATACATGTTTAATTTAGTTTTTAGTTTTATTTATTCTAACCCCCACTTTTTACCACAAGCATTGGTGAGCACTATATTAGATTTTTGTTTATTATTATTCAAATATAGTGAACATTTAAAACCTTAGGACTCCATTAAATATCTTGTGCTATTGTGTTAGACTGTAGGCTTTGCAACCCTTCCTAGTATGATATGTTACGATAAGTGATACAAGTGATCCCCTAATCAGGTCTAGTAGATCCCGATATTGGTCATAATCTAACTTAAAAAGTGTATCCTAATTTGAAGTGTAGGTGTGATCGATCTTATCTAATCTCAGATTAATTCATAGACATGATGCATTTCCAATTACATACATTCTAGTGAACTCGATGTAAACTAACTCTTGAAGGATTTGTTCACTTTTACATTCATTTATTTTTTAAATTTTGATAATCATTTTTATCATATTTTTTGACATTATGTATTGATTCTATCAACCCAAATTTTTTATCTTTATGTGTAGGTTGCAGAAATAGACAAATGGATTGACCTAGTCAACCTAGTATAGGTTTCCAGCATTTCAAACACCTATTTCAGCTTACTAGGTCAACCTAGTTGAGCCCCTTATAGTTTCAAAAAATTTCAGTAGGTTGTTGTATAGATTGATCAATATTGTTCACCCAATTTAAAGGTTTCTCAAGTATACTTACAAGTTCTAAACCAAAAGTCTTCTTCATTACGTCTCTAATCCACCAAGGTTCCTTTATATGTCTTTATTTCTATCTTTTATATCTTTCATTTCATAGTTTGGAGTCTTCAATACTAACCTTGAATATTCAACTAGATCGACACTATTGACCTGATTCTATGTTTTGTGTGCTATCTAAAATAACTAGATTGACACTGCTAACCTAGTTCATTTTTAGACCTTGTTTCCATAGTATAACTTCAACCCTATTGACACTATTCTATATTTTTTGCATATAGTGTTTAAATGATACCTTGTTTCAAATTTGGAACTAAAATCATATATATTAGTAATTAGATCACACATTTATTTTCTTATTGTTTGTATGCTTAGAATAATTCACATAGTTTAATTAAGAGATTTTCAATTAATCACTTAGTTTCACTATTTCTATTTTATGCACACACATCCAAATCCCATAAAATAAATAAACACTTTAAAAATTTATTTACCCTAAGATAACCTACCTAGATTTCATCACCAAGGGTGAATCTAACTTGATTCTTTGGTCAAGTATAAAGTGTGGTTAATGGTATATTCTAACTAAGCACTTGACACCCTTATCATTGTAGTGTGTGAAGAGAAGGGGTAGACCCCAATACCAATCTTATGTCATTATCACTATAGTCAATTTAAAACAAAACTACTAGAAACCATCCTTAGATTGTTATCTAGTACCTTGCTTATAGCCAACTTCCCATCAAATTAAAAATCATTATTGATAATCTAATAAACAATCGGGTTAACCAATTAGTTAACTTTACTTTTCAAGTTGTTTGATTTCTCTTTGCTCAGTTGTGTGTACAAAACCTTGCATTATCTAGCATTGGTGCAAGATTTTGTTTTGTGTGTTTTAATTGGATTAGCCAACATTAATCCAATTATATATCTATTTCCTTTCAATACTTACTACTTTTCATTACCTGTAAAGATACCTTGTTTAATTTTGCAATCTATTTTTAGGCTTCATAAGTTCCTTATTTTTTGTACTGGATCAACCTAATCGACCAAGTGCCATTTTTTCCTTTTGTATATTATACTGGATCAACCAAATTGGCCCTATATAGCTTTATAGTCCTTATTTTTATACTAGATTGACCCAGTCAACCCTATATAATTTCAATCACCTCTTTGACCTTTGATTTCTCATCTCTCTTCTTTTCCCTTCATCATGGACTTTCTATTAGATAATGACACTGGGTTACAATCAACAAACATGATGAACTTTACCAGTCTTAATAGGGTCTCCCATAGATAGAGTAGGGATAATTTTTTAGATGTTATTAATGCTCTTATTGCCACTTGAACAATGAAGGATGTTACCCCTCCTCATACCTCTTCATATCATGATCCTATTTTCTTAGAAGACCAACTTGAGTTAGACTATAGTCTCAAATTGCTTTTCTTTATTTCCAAATTTCCTCAACATAGAAGAAAAGATACATATACCATTTACAACCTCATGATTAGTGGTCAAATCAAATAGCCTCATTCATCTACTCCTACATTCAATATGGGATCTAGAGGTATGACTTTCTTTGGTTCTCAACCTCTTCCTTCAATTTGTATTCCTTCTTATGCCATGAATTCTTCTTATCTAACCTCTTCTACCTCCATGCCTTTTATCTAAACTGACATGGTGGGTTCTACATCTAGTGGGCCTCTCTCATAATATCCACTATCCTTAATCCTACCATTATTTTATTTATTGTTACCAAATGCAATCATGCTTCTAGTGCTTCTTCCTCTCAACAATTCACTAGTGCATCTTTTGCTTCATAGGTAAATATTACCACTAGTGACTCATTCTCACAATTATTCTAAAGCTCATATCAATGTTAATAGTGGTACCCAAGACACTAATACAAACACAAATACTAACTCTAATGATTCTATTGTTAATCAAACACATCAAATTTTTTTGTAAACTCTCAATCAAATTAATACCTTTTAAGTTCATAACATGAATCAAATGATGAGAATGAAAAACCACCTCCTTAACCTTCAATCTCATTTTTAATCAAGGTCTTAGGGCACACATAAATAAAATTTTCCCCCTCCTCTTTGATATTCTCAAGGAAATCTCATTCCTCAACCTCCTTTAGTCAATAAAACCGTTAATTGTCTAAAAAATGAACCTCTCACTACTCAAATTTCTAACATTGATATTGGAGGTATAACACCTACAATTTATTATAATGTGTCAACCAATCCTACCCTTTACCTCAAAACATTTGGAAAACTTTACAAGGATTAGGTCAAAATAAACACCTTTTCCACTACCAATATCTTAGCCAAAACTCTCATAGGTGATGCCTTGGATTGGTAACTCAACTTAGAACTCATTTCATTTCTAGTTTAAAGGATTTAGTAAATGTTTTAGTGTAAGAATTCCAAACTAATTGTCTTCCTAAAAATACTTTGGCAAATTTCATTAATTGCAAAAAACATGAGAATGAAATTTCCCAAGTATTTTTTAAGAGATGGAAGACTTTTTCAAACAAATATGAACTTAACATGGTAGATGATAATCTTTTTCATCTCTTCACAAATGCCCTCTTTCCTAAATTGTAATATCAAGTATACACTCTCTCTCCACATACCTTGGAGGAGGATATTGACCAAGATAAAAGAAAAGATTTCCTAATGCATCAATTTGATCCACCCCAACCTTTTTTTGGTACTCATTTATTACTTAAGAATAAAAACCACAATGTCACCAATGATGTTGTTACTGATTATTATGACACCATTCACAATGTTTAATCTATCATTCCTAACCCTTATTTAGAATAAAATTATTCTTCTCAATAACATACTAATCCTCATCTCTTTTCACCTAATAATATCAATTTTCACAAACCTTTATTCTCAGTTTAATTGCTTAAGCATCTACCCAGGCCTCTTCCATGAGAGCTTGACCCTACTCATCCTATGAAATCCTGGTATGATCCTAACAAGTTTTGTTTTTTTCATGGTAGTTGGGGCCATTCACATGATACTTGTAGATGACATCATAATTTAGCTATGGATTTTTTTCTTGGACCTAATTTTGATCATGATTCCATTATCTATAAGCATCAACAAGCCTATTAAATTACTTTAAAGGACTATAAATCAAATGATAAAATTCAAGCCTTGAATCAATAAAATGATTATTTGGCTATCTATAAGGATTATCTACCTAATAATCAACTGATTCAAGACAAGCCCACCCCTTCCAACAATAATGTAGAAATCGTTGTTAAACCAACATCTAAAGAAAATGTGGTTAGCATGACTAATATGTGAAGGGTGGTGGATTTCGTTGATTTAACACCTATCTACACTCCTCCTTCACATAAGACATATCATGTTATCTAGGATTCTTCTCCAACTCATTTAAATGAGTTGGGGAAAGAAGATGTTATCACTTTTGATGCTCCAATTTATGATACTTCCTTGGATAACACATCCCATTCTATTTTTGCCACTCTTCCATCATCTTCCAATACTAATGATAATCAAGCTTCTTCTAACACTTCTTATTTCATCTTTCAAAATTAACTTGAACCAACTAGCGCATCATCTCAACATGAATTACCACCTTGTTCTAAATCTTCTTCTTCTTATAAAAAAATTCCAATGTACTTCATCTCCTCTTTTAAAGGACCTCATTAACCATTATGCACCTATATCTAATAAAAATTTTATGGGCTATGATTAGTGGTATCCCATTGTATATCTCACTAATCTCCCATCATAAATTCCATTTCTTGAGCTTACGATGACTTCCCCATATCAGAGAAACCATCTCATATAGTTTTTATTTGAGATGAATGTCACATGTCCTCCCTTAGTAGGATGTGAGGCAACTTCATCTAGTTTTGAAGATAGTATTTTGCAATAATGTGAAGAGATGCGTATCCATGTTGATGAGACCATAAACACTTATCTTTCTCTAAAATTTCACATAGCTTTTATGATTCCTAATGAGATTTTACTTCATGCAGATGATCCTCCCTTATTTAATACCATCCAAGTCAATGATATCCAACTTAAGTGTGCCTTGATTGAAAATGGTTTTGGCATGAATGTCACTTCTATACATTTTATTAAGACTCTTGGATAGTCTAAATGTAATCTTTAATTTACAATAAACACATGCTAAGGATATGATAGAAGGAAAATGCCTCCTCTAGGTTGTGTGTGGCTTCCCATTACCATTCCACATATCATTGTTCCTATAAAGGTGATTATCCTTAACTTCCCCCTTTATTATAACATCTTTATTGGTAGTTTGTGGACCCACCACATGAGAAATATCACCTCTTTCACTTGCCAATGTGTTAAATTCCCTACAATGGATCCATTTATAGGATTCAAGGTGACACTAACCCTTAGAATTTCAAATAATTCCAAGATCATTGTATCTTCAATATTCCTACTCTTGAGCCTTTACCAAGTGTTCCATTTTATGAGTCTCAACATTTGGAATTTCTTATTAATTCAACCCATGGTTTCAATGGTCATCCTGAGCTCATTGGTAACATTCCTCCTAACCTTTTAGATTCCAATGATGATGAGCCTGATGAAATTAATTTAAAGATAAAAACTTCCAATCTTTCACCTCATCTCATCTCATATATTATTTCTTCCTTTTATCCTCATTCTCAGCAACCTCATTATGATTACATTCCCATAGTCATGACTAAGATTAGTTATTCTATTTACCATGCTTCATCAGATGACAAGGTTATCCCTACATGTGTCATTGATCTTCACACCCTATATTATGATGATGGTTATTCCTTATATGATCCATTATTAGGTGGGCTTGTCTAGGCTCAAATTATTGAGATTGTCCATTATCATTATTATTTATGTGAGTCTTATCATGCATCTCATCATTTTCCTTCACTTATAGTTCTTGGTTTTTAAATTTTCCCATTTATTGTAAGGTAGATATGATACTGACACCTCTAGTTTTTTAGGAGCCACATAGGACTATGTTCATGGATCATGCTATGACTGGGCCTTACCACTTTTTTAGGTTCATTAAATTTCATCATTGGTTTACCCCTAAGGCTAGTGAAAATCTTATTAGACCATCTATAGATCCCACCCCTCCCTCATTAGAGATTTCTATAGTTGAGATTCTTCTCTCTTATTATATTTGATCCTATTAATACTCCTACTATTATTGAGTCTACCCTTGTTTTTGATGATATTGTTCCTATTGAGACTAGTTCCATTCCTTCCTCATCATCACCTTTCCTTGGTGATGGTTTGCTTCCTTTTCCTAATATGGATCCTCTACCCACCAAATGGGTGAATGAGGGTTCTTCAGCTTCTTCCACTCCTATTTTACCTCCTTTTATGAGTTATTATACAAAAACCACTCATAATCATATATATTTCTTCCATGGGATAGATAACCATTCTTCCACCCATTCTTACAAATTAAGGCAATATCTTGATACCTTACATCCTTCTTCCCTATCATCAAACAAGGCTATACCTCACTCGAAGTTACTTAATGAATATTTTTCCAAGTATGATAAGGTATATTATCTATGGTATCTATTTGGCACCCATCATATTAATCATTGTCACATACTACAATAACATCTCAAAGATCACATTAGAGTCATTCTTAGACCTTCTAACACTCTTACCATTGGCCATTCTTACAAGAAGGATCCTCCTTCTTCCCCCATGGCTCAACCTCTAGTGATTACATCACCTTTGATGAACCTTTCTATGCCATCACCGATGTTTTCTTCTTGTGTTGACCTTCCCTCACCTATGGATCTTTTTCTGCCCCTGAGTCCTTCTCTTGTGGATCCTTCTACACTAGTGATTCCTTCTCCTCACATAGATCCTACTCCCATGCATTCTCCTAATTAGCCTTTGCCAAATTGTCCTCCTCAACATGATCCTTTGATCATTATTAATTATTTAGTTGAGGAGATTAGAAAAGAAGTATTTACCCAATATTCATTAAATATTGGTGAAACATTGGCAACAGTTTGATTATAGCTTCATAGAGATTTATCTGATGTATTGGATAATTGGTGTAGATATATTTACTATTATTTATGAGCACATGCATGGTTAATTCAAATATATATTAGGATTGAATGTGTTCTCCAATTTTATTTTTATCTATTATACCATTTGACAGTATGTCAAATTTTTGCTTCTTTCATATCATGATCTTATTTACTGTACTATATCTTGATTTTGCATATGATTTTATTTTGTTTTATCATTAATTTACCTTCCCTTTTTCTTTCCCATTTTTATAAAAACTATATTCTTGTATCTTTATGATTTTTTTGGTTTCTTATCCTTATTTTTCATAGATAATTTGTCATGTTGACCTAGTTATAATTACCTTATTTTTCTTGGTTTGTATATCCATTTATCATGTGATCAATTAAAAAACAATCTATCTCATTATTTTCTCATCTTACTGATCTACTTTGGATCTCCTTTTTCCCTTTTACTTTTTCCAAAAAATAATCATAGACACGGTTGATACTTGAGATCAAATGCTAGTTTATTTTCAAGCCTAAGTGTCATATTCAGTCTTTGTCTTTGGTTACTTCACTTTCATTAGACTTAGACTAAAACTCATTCATGTGTATCAATATCTCTCTCATGATTCATCATTCCAAATATACATGGAAAATAAAGTTAAAATTTAAATCATTTAAACAAAAGGAAATGATATTAACAGGCAAAATTATTCTTAAAAGTGTAATCACACTAAAAGATGTGATTCAAAACACATCTCCTTCTTCTATTCGAATATAAAACTCCAATATTTGGCCTCACTATAGATCTGAGGTCCTTTAAGGTGTAATAGGCCATTTTATTTGAAGAGGAGAATAAATAAATATTTTAGTGATACCTACTTTATCATGCAAGTACCCAATCTTTATGGTAGACCAATAGCTATGTAAGGGGTCTTGAAGAGTAGGAAACACATCGTGGGAAGGTAGGTCCATTTCACTTTTCCTTTTACCAATATACCTTCATGAGTTTATCTTAGTAGCACACTCATTTTCTTACAAATCTTTTTGTCTATAGTAAGAAGGTTTCCTTTGTCTATAGATGACCACTAGTCACTTAGTGTCTTCTCATGTTCTTAATATGTCTCTAGACTCCTAAGGTCTTCTCATAAGATGCATAAATATTGATTTTTACACTCCCTTTTTCACTCCTTATTTCCCTTATATTTCCTCCTAAGAAATATTATTATGTCTACTACTCACTCTCAGGATTTCATTTGTCAATTGCTTTGTAAGACTATGGATAGGACCCAAACATCCTCACAGATTACCATCTTTTCCTTCCTATTACCACATCCTTTTATTACATAATTTTATTGTTTATTCCACCCTAGTGGTGTTCAATTTGTCAATTTATAATGTAAGATCATGTGAGTACCTATCCCTCCTAACAAAAGTTTCTAATACCCAAACCACCATCTAAATTACATGTGTAAACTTTGAGATAAGATTCGATCGATTATGAAGTTACACATCATTTTACATACTTCCTATCTTGATATTTAGTATGTTTTATGCTTACTTCATTTTTATTTCACATTTTTATGTTCTTATTTTTTGAGTGTGTGCAAGATTTCAACCAATTCTTGAATTTTTCATACTTCCCAGCTTGAACCAGTATGACCAATTTAAGACCAATCTTTTATAATAATAATTTTTTTTTCATACTTCCTATCATGATTTAGTATGATTGATTAAATTAATTAATTTTTTTATACCATTTGTGATCTTTTACATACCTTATATTTTATTACTTTGTTGTCATACTTTATAATGTGATATTAGTATGATTTTACTTATCTTAATTTGATGCAAAAATCTTTCACATTGGTTTAACAACAAATTAATTTTTACCATCTTGTTTTTCCATTTTATTAGTTCTTTATACTTAGTCATTTCTTATTATTACACATTTACCAACTTTAAATAATGTGTAATGCATTTTATTAATTGATTATAATTTTCTAATTCCTTTTGCCTATTTCTTTTTAACTATGCACATGTTTTTTGTAATGCTAGAAAAAAAAACCACATTTCATATATTTCCTATAGCATACACAACAAAGCTAAATACATGTGCTAGAAAGAAATATATCCTAAGCATCCACAAAATTAACTATAATGAGCAAATAGAATCAATCATAATGACAACATACACATCTAACAATAATATGCTAGAATCATATATTTATATATCTCATGAGTTTGATATAAAATATTCAACCATATACAATGCTCTAGCACTAGGGCTGGGATCCATCCTATCTATCTCATGGCCTAGTCATGTTACTTACTAAGGCACTAATTTTAATCTTCTAAATGGTATGATATAAGGATGCCATCCAATATTTCAGCCACTTTACCTATCCTTATAGGTGTGCTTCCCACATCTATGACTCCACTAGTTGGGTTTGGATCTCTACCATCTACTCTACTATAGCTAGATACATAGCTCTCTCATCTACTAGGGCTTGCCATACCTATATATACCCTATACCTATCACTATTAGTGGCTACATCCTTTCCCTCTACACCCATATCTACCTCACTACCTCTCTAGCTAATCTGAACTAGCTCACCTAAGATAGGGTAGATGGTACACACAAATCCTCTAGTGCCATGGGGTTGTGTGGCTATAGAGTCTCGTCCAAGATTTCATGTAGTGATCCCCTCACTAGGGACCCCCATCTCTTCTCCTCATCATCACGTACACCTATAAAATCACACAAGATGGATATTAGATCAATATCATATCTCATAATATCTATCTATCTAAACAAAACTTAAAAAATAAATTAATCATCCTTTACCTATATATGTCTTGGATACTATGGTATGGCCATGTACATGACTACCTAACATAATATGCCCATCTGTGTGGGCTCTTGGCACCTCCTTTATAGGATTCCTCCTCATATCAAACTTAGCTATCATAGCTCATGTCAATCTCAGTCTGTGTCTGAGTGGTCTCTCTATCATCTCCACTGGTTCACCTACAAGGTCATCTTGGATGGTAATAGTATCCACTCTCTCCTTTACTTACTACCTCCATTGATAACATGTCCTCAATAGCTATTGATCATATCAATGTGGAAATAGTAGTGGTATATTTGGTATCTATACCTCCACATCCCTATCTTCCTACTCAACTCCTCATCATGTGCATCCAGTCCATGGTTTCCCTCGGCATGGCCTCAGTGTCAACCTCACTATTACTGGTTTGAGTTCTCTCCTCCCTAATGTCTCCCTCATATGCTAAACCCACTACTTTAGCATCAATATCGATGTTACTAGATAAGGTAGACCCATCTATCCTACCACCCATGCTACTAGATACATCTCTCTCCACCAATAGTAGTGTCTAATCACCTCTATCCTTTTTGTCACTAGTGCAACTATGCACTAGCTCACCCATGTAGCTAATATGTGCTCATATGTCTACCACATGATGTATACACATATCATTGATTGTAGTGCTGATATGTGGGGCATAACCCACACTACCTGGTCCTCCCTCGATCTCCCCACTCAAGGTAACCTATCATTGATCACATGGGGAAAACTAATTTGTTAATACATAAGAAACCTCTCATAGATACACGATGTTAAAAATATGATTAGCCCCATGGTCCTTCACCCTCTAACTAGCATCTTGTATATATCACATACTAGTTGGACCTAGATATTTGATCCTATGTTGTATATAACTTGCTTATCCAATATCATCCTATTCAAGGCTACCAAAAATAGTGGTACCCAACCATCTGACTTGTGACATAGCACCCATAATCATATAAGGATTATCATAGCCTTATGGATATCTAGAACGTGTTTGTATAAATATTAAACATACTCACCCTCTTAATTGGTAGTATCATCTTTGATCTTGTATCCCACACGGCTAAGGCTTTCTTCTAGACTATCTGGTATCCCTATAGTCACTTATGATCCTACTATAAGTAGCCCTAGGATGGTATGGACATCCTCTAGTGTAATAGACACCTTTAATGTATCCCCATTCACCTCTCATCTAAATTTTTTAGTCAATCATTCCCAAAAACTAAGGAACATGACTAGTAATTTAGCACTGAGGGGGATTCAACACATCTCTTTTATCTTGCCTAGACTTATTGATCCTAGTCTAGCCCTATCTCTATGTGATAGCCTATCTAGAAAAAATTGATAACCATTTCACATCTACAACTCACCAAAATATTTATCATCCTTGTACCCAAGAAATAATAAAGGATGTATTAGATCATCTATGTCATTTATAGTCAAAATACATTTTTTTTACATTTCTAAAGAAAAAAATCCTATATTACCTTATTTTATTCATTTTTAGCCTTCTCAATCCTTCTTGACCTTACTTAGTCATTCCAAGCCATTTTATCCATCTTTCAGCCTATTGCATGATTTTTTGTATCTTTTTAGCTCTTTGGTCAAACTAGTTTAACCAAAATTTTCCTATATTTTTATTTTGTTGACTCAAAAATCTAAGTCAACCCCCTTATCTTCCCCTCCCTACTGTTGAGTTTCTATACTAGACCGTTTGGACCATCTAATAGCTCCAAACTAGGGCTTTAGCCTATCGAATGTATAGGGTCAACCCATACCTATAGGTTTAGCACTATAGATTCTACCTTTTTTCTATCCTACTAGGTCAACTAGGTTGACCCAATGTTTTTTGCCTATTGACCCCTTGCATTTTCCTAAAAGAGTGCAAGTTTCTTATTTTTTGCCTAAATCCTTCAAACCCATTTCCTATATTCCTATTTACTACCCCTAGAATCTAATTTTTCCTCATTATAACATCTATAAATGCTTAAAAATAAAAATTACTAAAATTCACTTAATTTAACACAATTTCAAAATTTGGTTTGAGATTCATAGTTGCATACTTGTAGAGTACTTGTTGCCGCTTCTAGATCCTCTCCCTATCTAACATGTCATATCCTTGCCATCCTAGCTTGTTTTTTTCTCCAGCTCTCTCTTTTATCTCCTTTCCAAGTTAAAATAACAAATTACCTGTATTTTCCCCTATTTTAAAAAAAATCAAAAAATTAAATCTTTCAATTATTGTCCTACAGATTCCTTATTTTACTTATATCTTTGTTTATACTCATCCATTTTTCAAACCATAAAATGCATTAGATTCATGATGATGTAGAGATTATTTTACACTATCATATGCCTATATTCCAAAATTTTTGATTTTTGGATATTTTTTGCACTAACTTATATAGGTTCATCTAGTGTTCTCTACATTGGACACCATCACACTTTTTTACAGTCTACTTTATCTATAGTATTAAGGTAAGTTAAAGGTATGTGTTTTTAGATTTAATCTTTTCATTTATCTTATTTAATTCTTATTTCAATTTACATATCATCAATAATATGTGTTATCATGTTCTATCTCAAAGCACCATCCTGTGTCACACTTAAGTGACACGTGATCAGATTCGAGTGGAGCATATGTATACACATGATATATAAAAAAAAATTTGCTTATTGAAACTTTTTATCTTATAGGAACCTATCAATTCTCAATCTCTATGAGTGTATGCCTTAAGGGGTGCACTAGGAAAGGGGTGGTTAAACCATCATTGCTTTGTAAGATTATTGTTCTTTTTACCACTTGCCATCTACACACTTGTCTCCTAAAACCATTTACCCTATGTTTATTCTTCTCAATCCTACCTATTCTAGTCTTTTCCTCTTTCCATTATTCATTTTCTTACCTTAACATCCTTTTTAACTATCAGTTGTATTGGGTTAATTAGGTCAACCCAATACAGTTTAGAGGTATTCTTTACTTTCTTGGTTTGTTCACCTTTTGGCTGACCTAACACATACCTAGTAAATTGTCCTTGAAAACACATTGGGTTGACTGGGTTGACCCTATACAATTGATGTTTCTAAAAGGATTTAAAACAAGATCCACCTATATATACAAGGTCATTTCCCACCATTTCATAAAATAAGAACTATTAGCAAAGAAGTACGAGTGAATATCTGCTTATTGACCATTCTACCTGAGGAATAAAGATTAGGGTTCCATACTTTAATTGGAGATATGAATCTTGTCTTGTAGAGAAGTCCTTTGTATTCTTAGATAGGTTGTGTATCCTAGAGCTGAATTATCTTCGTTATCCTTACATACCACAACAATTTCTTGCAAATCACCTTGGCCAAGGTAAATATTGAGGCTCAATAGGTTCATCTTCAAAGGTAAGTATTCCTAAATTTATTTCTCCTTTGTAAGAGTATATACATAATGAATTTTTATTCTTCTCTCCATGTATTTAATATTCTATATACATTGACATGAGTATATGTCTTTTAATACATGTTTAGTTTAGTTGTTTTTTTATTACTTCCAACCCCCACTTTGTGTCATAAGCTTTGGTGAGCACTAGATTAGATTTTGCTTTATTTTTATTAGAATAGAGTTAACATTTAAAAACTTATGATTCTATTAGGGTTGATGTGTTATTGTGTTAGACTATAGGCTTTAGAACCCTTCCTATCATGATATGTTATGATAAGTGATACAAGTGATCCCATAATTTGGTCTAATGGATCCCCATATTAGTCATGCTCCTATTTAACAAGTGTATCCTAATCACAAGTGTAGGTGTGATCTATATTATCTGAATCTATGATTAATTCATAGACATGATGCATTTTTGATTGCATACAAAAATTACATCAACTTATTAGTGTTGTTGTCTCTATCTACTTAGGTTTCCACTTATATTGTGAAAAATACCACATCAATAGGTTGAAAAGAGCACACACACAACATAAATAAGAATGAATTTTATTGATTTATTCCTTGAAAAGTTACCATTTATGGTTTTCAACTTTTCTTCCTTTTTTATTTATATATATATATATATTAATTTTATATATATATTTTTATTTTTTTGGAAGAGGACTATCATTTTATGGTTTTTAATCATCTTCCTTTATTAAGATCTTAAAATCTCATCCTTTGACTAAAATAGAAGAATAAGGTTATCTCATGTAGCTAAATTCATCTTGAGAATGGGTTTTCTTGAAGAATTCTTATTTGTTTAGAGTTTTATGATTGAATATTATCATATGTCCATTAACTAAGAGTGTTCTCTTGTTCCCATCAATTTTTAGAATTTTAATTGATCCATTGTAAAATATATTTTCCACTTGAGAAGGTCCCAACCATTTGGTATGAAGCTTTATTTTAAAATGTTGGTACTTCAAAGCCTGTTTGCTCATAGAAAGAAGGAAACTCAACCAATTTTACATGAAGGACTGATTCTTATTATAGAGGGCTACTGCAAAAGCAATGCTATAGTTTCAAATGCTTATTCTGAAAAAAATAAGGATGCACAGGGTAAGAAGAATGGAAAGGTGAAGGGGAAATAAAAAGAAAAACCTAGACCCTCCAGTCTTAAAAAATAGAATGTTGAAGAGGAATCTGAGTGGGAAAGTTTAGAAAGTTTTGAGAAGAATGTTTTTGAGGAAGAAGAAGGGATGAAAACTAGGGATTTTAGTTCAAATTTGGAAGGGTATCAGGAAGATGAGGACAAAAGTGAGAAAGAAAACAAAGGGGAAAAAATAGAGGGTAATACAGAACATAATAATTCTAATCATGAAGACAAATAGAATGTGGTGGGTAAAAGTGTTAAATAAACTAATAATTTAATTGATGATTTATCTTTGATAAGAGAAAAGGAACATTTGGTTCTACTTTCCAATCTTGCCATGGAGATTGGAGAAAAAGAAAATGATGAGCCTGACCAGCATAAAGACCCTACAAAGATAAAAGAGGAGAAAATGATGGAAAAGGAGAATCAAATTGAAAAGGATGAGTCTTTTCCATAGGAGAATGTAGATGACAGGTGTGACGTTTGCCAGAGGGATAATAAGATCTCCTTCAAGAATTTCGCCAAATTCAAAGCGGATGCAATTTTCCAAGTTGATTCATGGATGCATAAGGAAACGATAGAGCTAAAAAAGAAAGTTGAAATAATGCAACATAACCAAGAAGTTGATAGCATTAAAATCAATAATTTGGAGAAGCAAATGAATGATATTCCAATTAAGCTCAAGGAATATGAGAATAATCTGAGAAGGCTCATTAAGGAAAGTAGAATGAAAATGGAGGAGGTTACTTCTAGCATATGTGTGGCAGTAGTGAACCTTGGAAAATGAGCTAATGAAGAAATAAAATCTCTAGAGGGGCCTAGTAAGAGGACCAAGTAGAGCTCAAGAAAGAAAGCACAGCAAGAAGCTGCTACTTTAGCTTTAATATCCATACAAAATACAACAATGGTTGGAAATGAGACTGTGAAGATGATCTTGGAACTAGAAGACTAAGGTCCTCTTTATTGTTTTTGTTTTTGTTTTGGTCCTATCTGCTGGATGTTTTAACTAGTTCTAAAAGTTGGATCTTTATTTTATAAACTTTTTTTGAGTTTCCAGGTCTATGTAAAACCTGTGATCTTTCTTAAGGTTATAGGTTGTGGTTTCAGGTCCATGTAAAACCTGATTTTGATACTATTTTAGAGTTTGTTTTAGGATTGTTATTCCTGTTGGGCATCTTCATATCATCTTTCTATCTTTGTTAAAAGGTTTCGGGGTCCCTTCAAAACCTGCTTTTACCTTAATCTAAAACAAATCCCAATCTCCTTCATTTAATTTAATTTCTTTGATGTGATTGTCATTCCATTATTTACTTTGATGTTGTAATAGATAAATTTGCTACATATATTTAAATCACATCTCATGAATTTCATTAAGATGATAAATTATTTATTTTTGCTTCATTCAAATCTATTCCCACTTCCTCAAGGTCTGTAATCCAAACTCAATTGGGAGCAATGGATTATTTCCAAACACAAGATCATATGGTAAGAAATATGCGGTGTTTTTCTATTTAGTATTATAATTTCATTCTACTTTAGGTAATTTTATTTCCCAATCCTTTCTACTTATGCTGACTATCTTGGGTAGAATGTTATCTAGCTCCTTATTAGTGACCTTAACTTGACCATTAGCTTGTAGGTGGTATGGTGATGATTTCATGTGGGTAATTTTATAGTGATATATGGATTATTTAATCATATTGGATATGAATTAGGGGCCTTAATCAGATACTATGGCTCTTAGTGCTCCAAATCATTGCATGATAATGTAGTATAAGAAATCAACAACTAGATCTTCTCTTGCAAAAGGTAAAACTTAGAATTATACCCATTTAGTGACATAATGTGTGCATAAAATGAGGTATTCATTTCCATAGGATGGATAATCAACAGTACCAAAAAAATCCAATCTATATTAATCAGAAGGTCCTAGAACAACTTGAGGATAGAGAGACATTTAATTAGACAAGTTGGTTCTCCCCATCCTTTGGTAAAATTCGCAACTCCGTATATATCTTTTCACATTTATGTGAAGTGAAATCAATTAATATCTATCCCTAATTATATTTTGAATAATATTTTTGTCTAAATAGTGGGCTCCTCTTTTTTGCTAATGGAAACCCATTATAATTTTATAGATATCATCTTCTCTTACACACTTTCCAAGCACTAGGATAGGTAACATTTAAACAAAACACCATTAGCCCATTTTAAGTGAGAATTATTCCTAATGAAATATTTTATTTATTTCTTAGTAAAATCACAAGGAAATTTTCATGTGGCCTAGTAGTTTTCCATATCAGCAAACCATGGTGAGTGTGATGAAACTATGAATAGTTACTCATCTATAAATTTGTCTTTAACTAGTTCATATTGACTTAAATCATTCAACCTTGATATAAATTCATTTACCACATTGAATATTCCTAGCTCATCAATAGTTGTAATGTTAAATTTTTATAACAGGAGTAATTGCCTAATGACCCTATCTTGTACCACTAGTTTATTCATTAAGTATATTATGGTTGAGTGGTATATATAGTTAAATATATTATATCTAGTGATATAGTTACTAAATTTTCTCATTGCATACATAACAAATAAGAATTATTTTTTATTGGTGGTATAGTTTCTTTTAGTGGGGGCGAGATGAAATAACATACATTTTTCCTTCCTCATATTTTCATATAAGTATTTCCCCCATATAATTATTAGAGTCATATTTATGTGTGTGAAATGGATACTCCCAATCAAGACCTCTAAAAATAAGAGTAGAGATTAGTTTCAATTCTATTTACTCAAAATCCTATTGACGCTTGTCAATCCGAAAAAATTCATTGTCTTTAGTAAGAAAAGAAAACATAGGTGAATTTTTCTCTAAAGTCTTATATAAAATGTTTATAGTAAAAATTTAAGTTATAATTTAATATTTTCAATTTTAATTCAATTAAAAATTAAAATTTTGAATATTATAACTAATAATTTATATTAGTAAGTTGATTTTATAAATTTTCTTAATTTAATTTTCACATTTTATGACTTACTAATGTGTTGTTAATTAAAAATTTAATATAATAAAAAATAATAATTAAAATCGACTCAAAATGACATCACCAAGCCTCATTTATATATCTAAAAATTAATTTCTTAGCCTACAAAACTATCTATTCATTTTCACACCCTAATGATGGTTCATGGAATATGAACCAAAATGTCTTACACTTAGGTCAAAAAATGAATTCACATTTTTCCCCATAAAATCTCTAGTTAATTCAATGGAATATGGAAATACTCTCTCATTAATGTCTATAGTACCCTAAATATCTCATAAAACTTTTGATATCAATTTTATTTTTAGATGTAGGTAGGTTAGAAATGACTTCAATATTTTTGGGATCACGTTTATGCCTTGAGTTGATATGTGATAGCCTAGGACAATCCCTTAATCAACAGTCATCCAAAATTTATCATGGCTTAAGGATTTGATGTTTCTCATATGAAGTTAATAAATTTTCTTAATAATTTAAGGATTCATCAAAATAATAACCATGTACAATAAAATTATTCATATAAACTTCTACATAGTCATTGGTTAAATGAACAAAAATAGCTAAAACTACCCTCTTAAAGGTAACTAGTGCATTACATAGACCAAAGGGTAATACTATGCATGAAAATGTTCCCCAAGGGCATGTAAAATTTTTATTATATTTATTATTTGGAACTAATATTACCTGATTATAACCACTAAACTCATCTAAAAGGGAAAAGTAATTTTTCCTAGCCAATTTATCCATAACTTTGTCTATGAAGGGTAAAGGGATATAATATTTCATGGTGAAATTATTAAGTTCCATATCATATATACATATTCTCCACTTTACATTTTTATTTGTCACTATCATGAGTGGGGAGACCCACTAACTATCTAATATTAGATAAATTAATCCCACTTGCAATAATTTTTCTATTTCTATTTTAACCATATCTCTTAATGTTTGTTGATTCTCCTTTGTGGTTATCTACCTATTTTAGTTTTCTATATGTAGAAATTATGTGTGAATTTACTTAGATGAATTAATTTAATGTCATTATATTCCAATGAAAAATATTTTTCAAGGTTTCCTAATATATGAAATACTTTTGTTACTTTATCATTATTCAACTAGCTATTAATATTCAACTAGTTTCTTAGCTAGACAACTATCTATCTGGTTTCAGGATAAATAGAATCAAACTACATATATTCACTCATAAAAGAGTTTAAAGGGTAGGTATATGGCATGATCATATATAAGGTGGATAGGTATTTTAAAAAATAATCCCATTTCAAAATCACCCCTGCTAATGGACACTAGAAGGCTATTAAAAACATGTATTGGCTATCTTGTACCCATGCAACAATGTTGTGTTGGAAATATGTATGTTCATATATTTCATCAGTAATGGATTCTAAGTTAATTGGGTAATATTTAAAAGGTATTAAATTAAAATTTTAATCTATATTTTTATTATCCAAAGCTAAACTAGTGGACTCTAGTGCTAAAATAGTCAACTCTATAGCCAAACTGGTGGACTGTGAAGTTAGACTAGTAGACTCTAGATCTAGAATGGTAGACTCTATATCTAAACTAGTGAACTTCAAAAATATATTAGTAAATTTTAGATCTAGACTAGTGGACTCCATTTATGGACTTGTAGACTTTAGATCTAGACTAGTATAATATAAAGCCAGATTAGTAGACTGCATAGCTAGTATGGGCTCTTTGATACTTGTTATTTTTTCCTCTATCTCATTTATGTGATTTTTAACTTTTACCATGGTCAATGAAGATAGGATATTACTATTTTTTCATCTAATTATATGTGATATATAAACTCTAAATACATCTTAGTAGGTTGGTATAAATCAATTTATTTTCTCTCACCCTATCTGAAATGGTCATGTATCTTGGCCTACAATCTATAAAGGTAGTTATTATATCCAACCATTGTCTTCCTAAGATAAATGTATATCATATTTTTTTCTCTTGGATTGGAGTATAATGAAATATGTATTATATTTCCATTATTCCATGATTATAAATACATCATTTATGGTTCTTTATGGTTTGACATTGGATTAGTCTTCCATATATATGATTGGAGAAGTAGATGTACCCCTATAAGGGACAATAATTCTAAGGTGTCTGATGTCATCACATTGATGGTAGTCCTAGGTATACAAATACATTAGGTATTTATTTCCTTCCCATAGTCATAGTGATAGTAGGACTTCCACAGTCCCCATATTTAGGTAGAAGTAATTTTCCTATTAATAAATCAACAAGTTTTCCATCCACTTGTATACTTTTAGGATATTACCTTTTTATTCCTAGAGCTTTTAAACATTATAATTTGATGAGTATATTTAATTAAATAATATCTTGTATGGAATATATCAATGGTATTTTAATGTTTAGTTTTCTAAATTATTGGACTAAATTAGATTCAGTTTTGTTTCTAGCCTCCTTGAGCCATTCTGGAAAAGGAATGTTTAGAATAACTATACTAGCTTCTTAAGGCTTTTCATTTTTTTCTCATTAGGTTTTTATTTTTATTGTTATATCTTTATTTAATTGGCCTGAGTAAGAGATATGTTTTTTCATTTGGGACCTTAGTTATGGTAATTTGGGGGCTATTCAATGTTTTAATTGATATCAATTTGACATTTTTGTAGTCAATGACACCAACCCCTAAGTTTGCTTCCTATTCAGTCCCATAGATGAGAGTTATCTATCTATTTTTTGGATTTACTACTTGTTATGTAAGTAATTGGGGATGAGTTACTTGTTTCATTTATGGACATTGATTGGTATGGGGAAGAATCAACACTTTTTATTTTGGAATTCTCCTCTATTAATTGAAGGCTTGTTGGGGTACCCATTATTTGTTTTCCTAGGGTTTGTGATTATATTTTGGCATCCAATCTTAATGGTGAGGTTGAGGCATCCATGGTTGTGGTTTCCACTTGTGTGTGCTCTATAATGGAGGTCACCATTCCTATGGAGGTACATGTCCATCCCATGGTATAATCCATGGGTTAGACAGATATATTAGAAAAAAATGACTTTGGTTTCGATTTTTGGAAAACTAATTTCAAAGTATTTATATAAATTTGAACTCTTATATTTGTTAGGCAACATGTTTCAGTTGGTTTTTAAGAGTAGGTAGGAAAACATAGTTTTATGTATCATATATACCACATATTTTTGACCTTTCAAGAGGGAAATTTATGAGTGCATGTTTCTATTTTTTCAAATTCTTTAATGAATTATATTGCATCATTTCTTCCCTTTCCTATTTTAATTTCCTTGACACTTACCCTTGTTAAATAATTCTTCCATAGTTCAGGTATATCATTAATATCAGTATTTTTATGTCTAAGTTTTCAATTAGGTTCATATATTTCATAAAATCATCATCTATTACTTTCAAGAAAACTAGTTTTATTAAATATTACTATAAATCTTCTCCACATATCCTATGTGCAAAAAGGATGTGCAAAAAGGCATTAGTCAAGATAGTCTTATATATTCTCTTCCTTTTGTTTTATGTGAACTAATTCTTCTTTTGTATCCATCACCCTATAATAATCCTAATTTTTATCCAATAATTAATTTTCCATCTCATCTTATGTATGAATAAAATTTGATTATAATCCCATAAACCATCTCATGTCTATATCCTTGAGTGTATAGGGGAATAATTTTAGTTTGTGATTATCAGTGTTATAGTCATAATTTTGACACAAAATCTTAAATTCAAACATAAATCATTCATGGTATTTTTTTGATAATCCTCTAAATTTAGGTAGTATTTATGGGGATATATTTTCCATTGCTACATTTTCATCCTCATATAGGAAAATATGATAAGTGAATGTTCTACCTATTGGTTGAGCTTTACCTCTTGAAGCTTTATTTAATAGATTGTTTCTAATATTATTTCCCATGGTATCCAAAAATATGTTATAAAGAGTTCTCCTTGGAAGTGTTGAATCATTATAAGTGGATATAAGGCTACTTGTTTTGAGATTAAAAACTCTAGGTATGCTTGAGCCTTATTTGATTTTATTTAAAGGATGAACCTACCTCTAGGGAATGATTCAAAAGTCTAGGTGATTCTAAACATGGTTTTTCCTCGATAGTCTCATATTATGTTCCTAGAAGATCTTCTAGGGAACTTTATTATTATTTTTACTAGTGATTATTTTCTATCAAGGGATCTTTGGAATGTATCATCCCTTAGAATTTTTTTGTCTATTCATATATTTCTTTGATTTTATGGTAAGTTTTTAAATCAATTATCAATTTCAATACTTAAACCCTACTGACACCTATAAAATACTTGGTAAAAACACCAAAAATTATGAGTGTCATCAATATATTTATTTATATCAACTTAGCTTAGTTGATGCCATGTCAAACTAGGGATAGTGTCCAATGGCAGTATGCAGTGAAGAGACAAAGACAATAAATAACAATTATCTTTTAGGGGGAGGTGTGGATTATTTATCCTAA
Source organism: Torreya grandis (assembly GCA_037957365.1). Taxonomy (NCBI): domain Eukaryota; kingdom Viridiplantae; phylum Streptophyta; class Pinopsida; order Cupressales; family Taxaceae; genus Torreya; species Torreya grandis. The sequence continues at coordinate 786,201 of JARHVA010006617.1, read as the reverse complement.
TGATCTAATGTAATTTATTGATTTTAAATATATCTAATTAATTTTAATGAGAACACTCTGATACATAATTAAAATTTAGACTAAATAAGTAAACACACTTGCTTATGAAGGAAACTATTTAGAAATGAAAACACTCACTAGTAAAGGGAAAAGACACATTAATATATTTGTTAAATTAAAAGAATCTTTTGGAAGTAAATTCTTAAAAAATGAATTTTTGAATTCAAAATATTTTATTAAAACAAAAACACATGTAGAGAGATAAATAACTACAAGTTATATCAAATCATACTTTTGATCTTAAAGATATAAAAGAATAAGTAACAATAAATAGAATATAAACTACCATAAAACAATTCTAGTTTCTAAATTTATTGGGGCCTTGCTCTTCTTTGAAATGAAATATATACCTAACTTATTCATTTAATAACATAAAATCTTCATTAACTCAATAAAATTCTTTAAATTTGTAAAATACTTCAACAACTCTGCTTAATCTCAATATTTTTCTCTATCTTACTTATTGAATGCATAACTTTCTAATCAACCAAAGAAATGTTGATTATATTTCCCAATTTGTTTATAATATCTAATAATAATAGTTATATTCTAAAAATATTAATAACTACATCTAATTTATTTTGAAAAATATAAAAGGAGTTAAAACCTCATTCCACATTTCAATATAAAATAGTGGAAGGGATGCATAAGTTTGAATATAGATTTATTTTAGATTTTGATAGTTACAATGTCTTTCATTTAATTCATGTATGATCTAGTAAATAATTTACATAGTATTCATAGTGATGCCTTTATAAAACATTAATATAAACACAATGTCTATAAACATGAATACTATATTTGGTATGTGTCCTCAAAATGTCTTACAAGGTTTTTTATTAAGCAAGCATGATATTTCCATTAGTATACTAATGTCAAAATGTCCTTTCAATATATATATATATATATATATATATATATATATATTGAATTTATAGATAGATTAGCACACTCCAAATATATATTGGTGGACTCTAGAGCCAAACTAGAAAACTTCAGAGCCAAACTAACATAATCTAGAGGTAGACTAATAGACTCTAGAGTTGGTCTAAGCTTCTTCATAGTGTTATTAAGTGGTATTAAAATGGTCTAATTGTCTACCAAAATAATAGTATTTAATCATAGTATGTCTATTCAACTT